>ML436647.1:780-16066 GCA_005239525.1 Nicotiana knightiana | reverse complement strand
CACAGTATCAGCCAAACCCATGTAAAAATGCTGCCCCAACATTTGCTCAGGAATGCCATGATGTGGACAGATAACCAGCATACTCTTAAATCTTTCCCATGTCTCTTGTAATGTTTCCACTGGTTTCTGTCTAAAGCTCAAGATTTCATCAATTTGTTGAGCAGTTTTGTTGGGTGGATGAAACTTGTTCACGAACTGCTTGACTAACTCCTCCCATGTAGTAATGGAATTGATGGGGAGTGAGTTAAGCCAAGTCTGGGCAGCACCAGTCACTGAGAATGGAAACAACAACAGTTTTATTGCCTCCTGAGTGACGTTTGGCTGCCTTTGAGTTTTGCAAATTGACAGGAAGTTCTTTAAATGTTGCTGGGGTTATTCAATGTATGACCCTGAGAATAGCCCTTTGTTATGCAATAAGTGCAGCATATTATTTGTTATCTGACGGCCTATATTTGAGGAACCAGTATCGTCGTGGCCAAATTCTCAATTGTGGGTTGTGCCCAGTCATGTAAAGGAGCCTCAAAGACTGGGTCTACCACATCATCCCCATGATTATTCCGGTTGTGTGGATCTTCCATGTAGGTTTCAATTTGTTCAATTTGTGGTTGATGTTTGATTTTCCGGTTGGTCCGGTTTATGGCCCTGAAAACTTTCTCGGGGTCTGATAAGGCTTCAATTACTTCACCAGTCCTCGATGAGTTTCTAGGCATGCACCTGCAACACGTTAGCAAACGTTAGACTTTCAATGTGAAAACGAAAATTTGAAGAAAATTGAATATATTTCAGAATTTTGTATTTCTTTCAACTCAATTGATAATACCGTTAATTCCCGGGCAATGGCACCAAAATTTGATCACGCTCAACTATGTCTTATAAAAGACTAAGCGGGCGTTGCAAATATAATCCGGGGTATTACGCCCAGAGTCGATCCCACAGGGAATTTACGTATCAATCGAGCCGTCGGAATATAAAACTTTTACTTAATCAGTTTTCTCTAGACCNACAGTTCACTTTAGATTGCACCCGAAGTATCGTTATTTCTAATCCAACTTCTAAACCCTCGGTTATGACTTTCGTCTATACTTTAGGAGTGGTGTTGTTCAAACAATTACCTAAATATGCACTCTCTCTCTCAAGTAGATGCATACTAAATAGGAACAGCTAATTGATGGCCATTCAATTAACTACAACAAGAACGGAGTTGAACAAATATAGATTAAACAACCAATCAAAATGATATTAATACCACCATAAGTTTGTCCCCCAACGGGTTCAACCAAAACCCTAGATTACGAAAGTTAGCTACTCATATTCATAAATATCAAATCTAAAATAACTTGCATAATTGAATTACAGAGTAATGAACTAAGGAGATAAAAATCAATGTTTTTTGTTTTTCTGAGTAGTAATCCACAGGTTTTCCTTCACTTTGATGACTTCCTCTTTCGAATCCCCCTTCTAGTTGTGTTTTGGGGTCTATTTATATGTTTGGGATATACCCTAACAGTGTAGGAGACTTCTATTCCAATCGGGAAACACTTAAGCTCTTCAAAACTCGAATTTAGCCGGAACAGGGGCCTGGCATTTGAGCCCTGGCGCCTGGCTAACGCCAGGCTAAGGCTGGTGTTTCAGCTCTAACGCCTGGCTAACGCCAAGCTAAGGCTGGCGTTTCATCTCTAACGCCTGGCTAACGCCAGGCAGGGTCAGGCTTTTGGGCTCTGGCGCCCGGCTATAGCCCGGTGCACTCCTCCTTGCCTCTTGAGCATATTTTCGATGTATTTGCATCCATTTAGCGCGGTTTCCATCTTCAATTCACCTACACATGAAATAGACTCCATTATGCACATAAAAAGTGTATTTTTATCATTAACGCACATAAAATGTAAGGTATATAAGATGTTAAACTATGAATTCTAGCTTCGCATCAAGGTTGACATTGTGGATCCAAATGTGGAAGTAAGACTTGTACTTGTTATTTTATCTCCCTATTGTGATTTGTTCATTGCATTATGCATAAAGGGTGATGTCGTGCCGTTTATATTGACTTTATGTGAGACTGAGAGTGTTAATGCACGAAGGGTGATGTCGTGCCAGATTGTGAGTGTAATGCATGAAGGGTGATGTCGTGCCATGTTATGAGAGTTAATGCACGAAGGGTGATGTCGTACCGTTTTTATTAATTTCATGGTGAGGATGAGAGTAAAAGCACGAAGGGTGATGCTATGCATTTTTCCTTTACTATGTTCACTTGTTTCTGTTGGTCCCTAGTATATTGACTGTTCAAGTTATTATTCCGCTGTAGTTCTTTATCTCGTATTACCCTCAGCATGTTTCCCCTTCCCAATATTACTTTTCTAGTTCTTCATTTATGTTATTTGTATATATACTGTTAAATTGTACAGGTTTGATTTGTAGGTGTCTTGTCTTAGCCCCATCACTACTTCATCAAGGTTAGGCTCGACACTTACTTGTACATGGGGTCGGTTGTACTAATGTTGCACCCTGCACTTTTTGTGCAGATTTTGGTACCGGCTCTGGCAGATTGAGAGATTAGCTGTCGGGTTGCTATCAGGAGACCCAAGGTAGATCTGCTGGCGTCCGCAGACCTTGGAGTCTCTTCTTAGTTTTATCTTTTACTGTTTTTCTACTTCAAAACAGTGTATTTTCCCTTCTTCGGACTCTATTTGTAGAAATCTTAGTAGCTCGTGGATTGTGACTCCAGATCTGGGTGGTTGTAAATGTTGAAGTCTTTATATTATTCCGTATTTGTTGTATTTCATCTTAATTTATTGTTGTTGACTGAATTGGACAAGGTTTAGATTTATAATACTCTAATGTTGGCTTGCCTAGCTAGCAAGTGGAATGTTAGGCGCCATCACGGTCCCAATGGTGGAAATCCCGGGTGGCCAGGTTTTAAGATGTTATTTAGTATTTGGCCAGCAATTTCAATGTTGAGCTTATATAGCCACTACTTTGTTATAATTAATATGAATAGATGTTTTTACCCTTTTTTCATATCTTTTTTTTTCAACCCTTTTTCATTATCAAAATTTCAAAACCCTCACTTCTCTCCGGCATTTAAGCTCTCGTTTCTCTCTGAAAATTTGGTATTCAAAATCAATTGGATGTTCAAAATATTTGTTGGGAAACACCTTTGTTGAGTTGATTCTACATATTTGGACCATTTGTGATCTAATTTGCTAGGGTTTGTCGAAAACTTGTGAAGCCGATTTTGGAGAAGACAACCACCTGGGCTTTGTTGATTTCGTGAAAATTAAATCAAATTAGCTACTGGGATTTGTTTGTACTGCTATTGAAAATTTGTACTCCTTACTTGAGTTTGTTTTTTGGGGATTAAACGAGAATCAAATTCAATCTTTGAAATGTCCTTAACTTCTGGACATTAAGTGAAACAAGTAAACATTAGGACATTATTTTCTAAACGTCATGAAATATTGAACTAGGAATCTAATACTGAGGAAACGTTTCTGAAATGTCCTTAACTTCTGGACATTAAGCGAAACAAGTAAACGTTAGGACATAATTTTCTAAACATCCTGATTGAACTAGGAATCTAATACTGAGGAAACGTTTCTGAAATGTCCTTAACTTCTGGACATTAAGCGAAACAAGTAAACGTTAGGACATAATTTTCTAAACATCCTGATTGAACTAGGAATCTAATATTTAGGAAAAACGTTTCCGAAACGTCCTTAACTTCTGGAAAATTAAGTGAACCATGTCTTTAATATTTACACAACACTCATGAACTTAAGCACACTATGTCCTTAACATTTACACTACACACGTGAGGTTAAAGAAACCATGTCCTTAATATTTACACTGCACATATGAAGTTAAGGACATGATGTCCTAAAGTTTAACAACAAAAGGTGTTATACATGACACTTTGTCCTTAATATTTACACAACACTCATGAAGTTAGGACACCGTGTCCTTAATATTTACACAACAATCACGAAGTTAAGGACACCACGTCTTTAATATTTACACTGCACATATGATGTTAAGGACATGATGTCCTAAAGTTTAAAACAGAATGTGCTAATTCAGTACACTTTGTCCTTAATATTTACACAACACTCATGAAGTTAAAAACACCATGTCTAGCACAGGGGTATATTTGTCCGGACGGGTAAAAGTTTATTAAAGCCCTGGCTAAAGAGTAAATACATTTTAAACAGGCTAAAGAGTAAATATATTTTAAACAGTGGCTAAAGAGTAAATACAACTCTAATTAGTGGCTAACTGTGCACTTCTCCGAGCCTTAGCCCTCTTCATGTTAGAGCCGACCCTGATTTAGAGGACAGTTGCCAATGTTTCCTGAAATATAGCTAATTAGGTAGCTAGAGTAGCATTACTTTCTTATTTTCAGATCTGCAGAAAGAGGGTTAAATGATCAATAAAAAAAAGTATGGTTAAGTGAAATACCATATGAACAAGGACATAATCCTCTGCCTCTAGTTTTATCATAAAAATTTGAAAAAAGCAATATCTTTTGAAATGAAAGCAAACAACTTGGTCGAATATTTTTAGATTTGCAAAGGTGAAATAAGAAATGATTCAACCAGATCTAAAGAAGTCAATAAGGTTGCAAGTTACAAACGTAACTCTATTATTTTTAATGTATGTGGTGCGTTTCAATTTTGCAGCATAAAGAAGGTATGGGATCCAAAGGTTTGTATTGGCTTTTTTATTTTTGTCGTCTTTAGTCTTCTATTTGTTTTCATGAAAGCGGGACATTATCAAGGTTTATCTCAAAACATAATCAACAATATCCTAAAAAGTTGTATGAAAGAGTACATACTTAAAAGTGAAGACTAAAATGTTTGGTTCCTTGAAGTATTGTCATAATATAAGATTACTTAACTGCACAAAGCTTTGAAAGATAGTTCTGAAAGATGTATGTATCCTTTATTACTTTAATATTGCAAAGAGTTGTACTAGATAAAGTGTGACGACGATTAACTTCGTTTCTTGTGTTTGGCAAGGAGCTTCTTGGAGAGGTGCAGTGATTGGTTTTGCTTTTGGCAACATACACACTTCTAGGTTCAGGGGTGAGAATTTTTCTGTCATTAAACATAAATTAGAGATTACAGTAAAGCTTTACCATAGTATTCACCATATTTTGTGCTGAAATGTTAAGAGCAGTGGGATCATACCACATCCAAAGACTATAAATAAAATAACAACTATATGTCTACACTTGAAACTTATAAGCACAAAAATATATTAGGCCTTTGTTGCATGGATATAAAAGTTTGAAACATGCAGTTGTATTTATGGATCAAGAATTTATAGCATGTTGAATTAAAATAAAGTTTCCAGATTGATTTTAACCTTCATCTCTTCTATATTCTTCTTCAATGTCAAATGCTTTTGAGAATCTATAACCTGTTGAATGAAATTAAGATTTTCATACTAATTGTAGACTTTATGCCTTCTACTGTAACAACCCAACCGGTCGTTTTGAGCTCTAGCACGTCGATTGGCGGTTTAAGACCATGATCAGTTTCATTTCAGGTATCATGACTTTTAGGCGTGGTCAGAACTGAATTTCGGGAAGTTCGGAGTCGAATTGGAAGAAAGTTCTCCTTTCGGAAACCTTAAGTTAGAAGAATTGACTAAGATTAGATTTTTGAGTAAACGACCTTAGAATCAGAATTTTAAGGTTCCAGCAGGTTCGTATGATGATTTCGGACTTGGGCGTATGTTCGGAGCGGGTTTTGGATGACCCGGGAGCGTTTCAGCGCATATTAATAGTATTTAGAAGAAATTTCATAAGTCTGGGTTGAAGTGCATTTTAGTGTTATTGATGTCCGTTTGGGATTCCGAGTCTAGGAATAGCTCCGTATGATGATTCTGGAGTTAGGAGCGTGATCAGAAGTGAATTCGGAGGTTCGTAGGTCATTTTGGAGTCATTTGGCTAAAGATAGAAAATTTCAAGGTTTTGAGGAATTGAACCGGAAGTGGAAATTTTGATATCGAGGTCGGATTCCAATTCTGAAAGTTGGAACATGTCCGTAGTGTTGAATGTGACTTGTATGCAAAATTTGGGGTCAATCAGGCGTGATTTGATAGGTTTCGGCATCGAATGTAGAAGTTGGAGATTTTAAAGTTCATAAAAATTGAATCGAGTTGCAATCCATTGTTTCAATGTTATTTGATGTGATTTGAGTCCTCGATCAGGTCCGTATTATGTTTTGGAATAGGTTGGTGTGATCAGACAGGGCCTTAGGGGCCTCGGGTGGATTCCGGGTGGTTAACGGATCAAATTTAGAATTTGAGAAAAACTAAGGTTCCTGGTGTCTAGTATGACCGCATCTGCGAGGTTTTGGCCGCAGGTGCGGCCTTGGTGTCACAGAAGCGGATGTGGCTGGGCTTGACTAGGGGCGTAGGTGCGGCGCGACTCCCGCAGAAGCGAGACCGCAGGAGCGGTCCGGGCTCCGCAGATGCGGGCGTGGTCGAGTTAGCTGAGACCGCACCTGCGATGGAATTTCAGCAGGTGCGGAGCTGCAGATGCGGCAGGTGGACCGCAGGTGCAAAAAGGCGGGCTGGGCAGTGTGTTATTTTAAGACGGGATTTGGCCATTTCTCTTCATTTTTCTCTTGGTTGGCCGATTTTTGGAGAGCTTCAAGTGGGGATTTTCGTCATCTATGTCAAGGTAAGTTGTTTCTACTTATTTCAAGTTAAATACAAGGTTTGTATATAGATTTGGTCATGAAAATTAGTAGAAGTTTAGGATTTTGAAGAAAGACCTAGAATTCAGTATTTTTGGATTTTGACCACGAATTTGGCATGAAATTGAAAGAGAATTATATATTTGAGTTCATAGAGTTATGGGTAATCTTTATCTTCGAAAATTTTTTGAATCCAGTCACGTGGTCCCGAGAGCAATATTGTCAACTTTCCGAGCGGAGTTAGGAATATATATAAATTGAATTATTATAAGTATTCGAGTATATTTTCATTGGTTTGTCCGTTATTTGGATAGTTTTGGGGTGTTTTGCATCAATTTGAGTCGTTGGAAGGGCTTGGAGGCCGGTTATGAATCTTCGGAGCGAGGTAAGTCTCTTTTCTAACCTTGTAAGAGGGAATTGTCCCCATAGGTGAAATAATTAAATATGTGATGCTATTTGTGGGGGCTACGTACACACGAGGTGACGAGAGTCCGTGCGTAGCTACTATTATGCTTATGTACGGGTAGTCTAGGACCCAAAAACGTGTTTTATTTGCCGTACTCGTAACTTTACTGATGAAATTAAAAATATTTAAACCTTATCGAACTTGACAAATGAATTTCTAGAAAAGATTTAAATACTATCTTTGTGACCATTAAAATGAGAAATTTTCATTTTCTTGGGTAATTGTTTTCCCGATATAGTCGGGGTGGACTGTTTGAATGTGTATGCTTATGTGTGACCACTTCGCAATTTATATTCTGCGAGCGGGGTGATTTCTTCCATTACTCTCATGGGAGCGTTCCATACGCCACGACATGTTAATAGATGCATCTATGGTTCGCGTCGTTCGACCCTTTGGCAGTGCACAATTTACATTTATGTTGGTTCGGGCTGTTCGACTCTCGGCATTTCCTGCGCATGATATTTGCTGGATACCACCGGATTTGAACTGTTAAATTGCCTTAAGATATAAGTTACTAATTGAAATGACGGAAACTAGAATTTATAATTTATGGAAGAAGTTGTCCTTTCCTGTTGTTAATTGTTATTTGATAATAACATCCATGTTTGACATCACACTTGATTATATTAATTTGACCTCTAGTAAGAGTCAAAGTCGACCTCTCGTCACTACCTCTTCGAGGTTAGGCGGGATATTTACTGGGTACACGTTATACTCATACTACACTTGCTGTGCATTTTTATTGCACACGTACATGTATATCTTGTGGCCCCGCTTGACGCAGTGATGTGGCTGACTTGGAGACTTAGGAGAGCTGCTTCTCTCGAGATGATCCGCAGCCAACAAAGTCTTCCTCGGATGTATTGTACTTTTTTTGCTGTCCCATTTGTATTCTGGACGGTTATTATATTTCATTTGATTTTTCTTAGAAATTGCTCATGCACTTATGACACCAGGTTCTGGGGTGTATTTGTTAATTTAAGTGTTAAAACCTTGTTATTTACTCAGTAAATGTTTATTGATTCTCATATAATGAAATGAAAAGTGACGATTTCAAAATAATAAAATAGGAACTTAATTAACTATTTAGTGTTGGCTTGCCTGACAATGGTGTCCGGTGCCATCACGACCTTAATGAATTTTGGATCGTGACAACGTGGTATCAGAGCACTAGGTTCCCTTAGGTCTCACGAGTCATGAGCAAGTCTATTAGAGTCTTGCGGATCGATACGGAGACGTCTGTACTTATCTTCGAGAGGCTACAGGGCTGTTAGGAGTACCTCACTTCTTGATTCCTTATCGTACGGTTTGATCCCTTTGAGGCTTATGCCTATGTTTCTTTCCTACTCAATCTTACGCTACGCGAATCGCTTGTAATGAATTGGGGATTGAGCAATTGTAATGGTATTATAAATGTGGTGCGTGATGTTTTTCCATGCGTAGTTGGTTGGGGCTATTGTCGTTTCTCTGCGGAAGGATATTATGTTGTTTCAGCTCAGTAGTTGTGTTTCTGAGAGCTTTGAGGCCATGCTCAGGTTGTTATGATGTTTATGATTGATTATCGCACGGTATTGAAGCAATGGTAGGACGCTTGCCCATATGTCGGGGCAATTAATTACTGTAAAGGAAGTCTTCTCAGAGAGTGATTCCGAGATTTTAGTATTTTATTTCCGGCGGAGGAGAGGCAATTCGAATATCGATGAGCAGGTTCGGGTTGATAGAGTAACGAGACTGGGTGTTTTCAAGTGAGGTGGAATCTTCATATTTGATGTGGTATCGTCGTCTTTGACTGAATAGAATGTGTTAAGTTCCCTGGTGCTATGGTTTCTTCGATTGCCTTGGGTCAGAGTATAGTGAAGTAGTATAGAAGAAGCGGTTGTCAGAGATGGTGGTGTGTGGTGGTTCAGGGTTGAATAAGTATTTCTAATGTAGGCGGCTCGAGAAAGATGATCTTCAGAGGGTTTTGAGGTTGTGGTGGTCTGCTGGTTTAAGTGCTACAGTGAATGATATTCATTTGAGGCAACAACTGGGCAGCATACGATGAGGAAAGACAAGTGGGAAGTGTTAGGCAATGGTTGAATTTCTAGAAGGCCAGGTGTAAGAAGCGGAAGTCGAGCAGTTGCTTAAGGGAGTGAGTTTGACCAAAGTGGGAGAGTGGCATCGTAGCATATGAGTTCTGTGGTAAGATAGCTGCACATCTTGAGGAGAAGTTTGGAGCGATTTGAGAATTTTATTGGACGGTGGTTGGGTCCACGAGCTGAAATTGAAATATTGGATATTTCGGCGGAAGATTGAATACAACAGAGAAGAGTCGTTCAGTATGAAGAAGGATGCAACGTAGCTGTGAATTAGAAGATATTGTCGCGCATTTAGTAGATGTCCATGAGGAGAGGACGGACTGGTAAAGTTGGTAAATGAGAACGGGTGTAGGATGAGGTATTGATGTCATAGAGATTGTGCAGTACAGCGTCGTTGGAAGGTGTCAGTTGGTAATTTTCGCAGGTGGGTTATCTTCTGTGAGCAGGTCAGTGGTTGCGTGGTTGGCAGAGTTTTCGCGAGGGATTTTACTGACTATTCAGCAAGAGGTCGAATATGAGAATGGCGTTAATGACTCAGATTGCTTGTGAAATGCTAACAAAAGGATTTCAAGGAATTTGGCGAGTTGGTTATGCAGGATCATGTCAACAATGGAGGAAGATTCTTGGTGAGTTCTAGACTTGTGTAATAACGGCTTCAGGCTAAGTGGGAGAGTTCCACCACCTACGATTGGGTTGCATGGTTATCTACAGGTGAAATTCTGGTCATCAACATATTAGTGGGTTATTACAGCTAAGGGAAGACGACATGAGTAGTAATTGAGCATAGGATTTGATAAATGTGTGCAAAGGTTGGACTTATGGAATCAGGTTTAGGCTTTGGAAATATTCAGGATTTATGCTTAGTATAGAGGTAATTTCAAGGGAAGGGATTCAGTCGGGTGCTTATTCAAGATGGGTGTTCAGGTACCAGCAAAGCCGTGGAGTTGATTATATTCGGGACCAAGCCAACGTGGGTGACTCTCAACGGTGGTTTTAATGAATTTGAAGGTTAAGAATGCAGTGTTTAAGGGTCTCAAGCCCGCAATATGGCTAAGGATCGGGCTCTTGCAGCAGATTGTGATAGAAGGCTCAGAATGTTCCAGGATGCTTTTGGCGTGCAGTGTAGTATTGGAGGAATGAGAGGAATAAACTCTGGATTTGTAGAAAGGATTATCCGGACGGGTATGCCCGTCGAAGATGTGAATATTTGTGCAAGTAGAGAATGAAACGGTTCATGGATCTGGGAACGAAGTAGTCTCGTGGAATGGAGTCACTCGAAGTGAGCGCGAATTGGATTGAGGTATAAGATAGGTCATGTTATATGAGCTTATGAAAGGTTTAATTGAATCTCAATGCGGTATTGTGGCGGTGTTAGCGTGGGCATTGTGAGTTGTTTCTCATCTTGATCTATGGCTTGAGCCAAGTGGGGGAGTCTGTTGTCGACGAGTTGATCATGAGGCTGAGTGTCGTATCAGTTTCAGTTTGGGGTATTCAGGTGAATCAGTTATGTCCTGCAGAGGTGGAGTTTGAGAATGACGCGAGTAATGGAAATTTGGAAAAGTGTAGGCGGATCCCAGAAGGATTATGGTGGCATAGGCTATTACCCGAGGATTTGCATGTTTTGTGATTATGAGAATTCACTCGTGTGTCGTTATGGTTCTCTTAAATTGAGTTAAGTAAAAGGTTTCTATGTGATAAATTGTTCGCCCTAATAGTGGTTCAGGAGCTATGATGGGATTCTTGTGTTATTTCATATTGGCATGTTAGGTGTAGTAAGCAGTATGAAATTGAAAGTAAGGATCAAGGTTGCAGTTTGGAGTTGACGAGAATGTCACGAGCTCGGATGAGCAGGAAAGGGATTTGAAGGTTTAGAGTAAGCTGGTGTTGTCTTCAGCATCACCTGAGATCGGTGGTGTGTAAGAGGCTTTACATTCTGGTTGCAGATTTCTTGGTTGGCTTTACAGCACTTGTATGGGCGGTGGTATGGATGTGCAGACTTGTTACCTTGTGTGGAAGGTCGTGGGAGCGTGACCACGGGAAGATCGTATGAGTGTGACATATAGTCACTTAATTGATTGAAGATTCTGACCAAGTATAAAGAAGTATAATATTGTTTATTTGAGATTTTATGCCTAGAGGGCGCTCGGTTCATTTGGTTGCGGATGTAGGGGTTTTGCTCCAGCTATGATGGTTGTTCTTGCGTTTTATGAGAAAAAGTGGGTTATTATGGGCCCAAGTAAGGCCATTAGCCTAGTTCGGTGTGAGCGGAATCGGCTCGAAGGTTGTGAATGGATTTAAATATGATTATGGGCTCCATATGAGTCAGATTTGTTCATTTCAGTATAGCGCTTCTCATGGAGGGGTATTAGAACATTAAAGGTTGTTCCATCTTCGTCCATTTCATGAAATATTATGTTGTGCCGTGTGAGATGTGAAACGGCTTGACAATTAATTATGTGTTGAGGTTCCACGTAGTGATAATGTTATGTGAGCAGGATAGCTCTTGAGATTCAGAGTATATATATCGTACCTCAGTTGCGCTTGAGTTTTGTAGCGTATGGCTCTATCAGTCTCCCCAGGATAGTATTATGCACTTAGCGTGCTTGTGACCGATATTCGATATTTTGTGGTAATGAGCAATTTATCTCGGTGTGTATCTCCTTATGTGAATTTTGTGTGTGGATCGGGTGGCACGCCGCCATGGGTATGTTATTTGGATCGAATTGCACGCCGTAACAATGTGATGTTGAGTACGGTTCTCTATATTCTATTTTATGTGCTTTGCTTCCTATTTTCTGAGGAAGGTCCATATTAGTTGCGTGAGTTGAGTAGTCCCTTTCCTGAGTCATTTCTTTATGTATCATGTTCGGGTTACGGCCTATTGGCGCATTGTGGCATCATGTGAGACAGTTGGTCATGTCTGGGGTGACTTGTTGTCTGAGCAGTTCATACTAGGTGAGACGAGATTATTGGATCAGGGATCAGTGCGATAAGATTATGTGAAGTATATTAAAGAACAAATACCATTATTTGGTTCATAATGAGGTGATGATTCTAGTCCGGAGGAGAGGTTCAATGATTGGTTAACTCTGCAGTTGGTTGTGAATTTCTAGACATCTCCTCCGTTGTGGTGGTATCGTAAGCGTTATAGCAAGACTTATATATATGTCATGAGGTGCATTGGGAGCATCAGATTCGGGGAATTTTGGCTATTAAGATCAGGGAATGTCATTATGGTTAAATGATGAATTATGCGGTGTATAGTTGCATGCAATCATGTTCTGGTACCTCGTGTAGTGATTTATTCGATGTTCATATAATGGAAACAGGCCTGGCAGAGAATTTCGGGAGTTGGAACTGGGTTCTGAGCTTATTATATGGATAAAAGAAGACATCTTCAGATTTGATCGAGCTAATGGGCTAAGCTGAGTGGTAGCAGCAAAGGTAGGTGCCCGAAGTGTTAAACGGTGATTTCAGATAACTCCAGAGAAGTTCTTAGCACGTTCGAGGATGATCGTATATTTAAGTGGGAGAGAATGTAACGACCCGACCGGTCGTTTTGAGCTCTAGCGCGTCGTTTGGCAGTTTAAGGCCATGAGCTGCTTCATTTCGGGTATCATGACTTGTAGGCGTGGTTGGAACTGAATTTCGGGAAGTTCGGAGTCGAATTGGAAAGAAAGTTCTCCTTTTGGAAGCCTTAAGTTGGAAGAATTGACTAAGATTGGATTTTTGAGTAAACGACCTCAGAATCATGATTTGAAGGTTCCAGCAGGTTCGTATGATTATTTCAGACTTGGGCGTATGTTCGGAGCGGGTTTTGGATGACCCGGGAGCATTTCAGAGCATATTGTGGAAGTCAGTATTTTAGAAGAAATTTCATAAGTCTGGGTTAAAGTGCATTTCAGTGTTATTGATGTCCGTTTGGGATTCCGAGTCTGGGAATAGCTCCGTATGGTGATTCTGGAGTTAGGAGCGTGATCGAAAGTGAATTCGGAAGTCCGTAGGTCATTTTGGAGTCATTTGGCTACATATAGAAAATTTGAAGGTTTTGAGGAATTGAACCGGAAGTGGAAATTTTGATATCGGGGTCGGATACCGATTCCGAAAGTTGGAACATGTCCGTAGTGTTGAATGTGACTTGTGTGCAAAATTCAATCGGACGTGATTTGATAGGTTTCGGCATCGAATGTAGAAGTTGGATATTTCAAAGTTCATAAAGATTGAATTGAGTTGAGATCCATTATTTCGATATTATTGGATGTGATTTGAGGCCTCGAGCAGGTCCGCATTATATTTTGGAATAGGCTGGTGTGATCAGACAGGGTCTCGGGGGCCTCGGGTGGATTCTGGGTGGATTCCGGGTTGTTAACGTATCGAATTTGGAATTTGAGAAAGGCTGAGGTTGCTGGTGTCTGGTGTGACCGCACCTACGAGGATTTGGCCGCAGGTGCGACCTTGGTGTCGCAGAAGAGGATGTGGCTGGGCTTGGTTGGGGGCGCAGGTGCGGCGCGGCTCCCGCGGAAGCGAGACCGCAGGAGCGGTCCGGGCTCCGCAGAAGAAGGCATGGTCGAGTTAGCTGAGATCGCACCTGCGATGGAATTTCCGCAGGTTCGGAGCTGCAGATGCGGCAGGTGGACCGTAGGTGCGAAAAGGCGGGCTGGTCAGCGTGTTATTTTAAGACGGGATTTGGCCATTTCTCTTCATTTTTCTCTTGGTTGGGCGATTTTTGGAGAGCTTCAAGTGGGGATTTTCGTCATCTATATCAAGGTAAGTTGTTTCTACTCATTTCAAGTTAAATACAAGGCTTGTATATAGATTTGGTCATGAAAATTAGTAGAAGTTCGGGATTTTAAAGAAAGACCTAGAATTCGGTATTTTTGGATTTTGACCACGAATTTGGGCATGACATTGAAAGAGAATTATAGATTTGAGTTCGTAAAGTTATGGGTAATATTTATCTTCGAAAAAATTTAGAATCCGGGCACGTGGGCCGAGGGAAATATTATCAACTTTCCGAGCGGAGTTTGGAATTTATATAATTTGAATTGTTCTAAGTATTAGAGTATATTTTCATTGGTTTGCCCGTTATTTGGATAGTTTTGGGGCGTTGTGCATCAATTTGAGTCGTCGGGAGGGCTTGGAAACCGGTTATAAATCTTTGGAGCGAGGTAAGTCTCTTTTCGAACCTTGTAAGAGGGAATTGTCCCCATAGGTGAAATAATTAAATATGTGCTGCTATTTGTGTGGGCTACGTACGCACGAGGTGACGAGAGTCCGTGCGTAGCTACTATTATTCTTATGTCCGGGTTGTCTAGGACCCATAAGCATGTTTTATTTGCCGTACTTGTAACTTTACTGATGAAATTAAAAATGTTTAAACCTTATCTAACTTGGCAAATGAATTTATAGAAAAGATATAAATACTATCTTTGTTACCATTAAAAGGAGAAATTTTATTTTCTTGGGTAATTGTTTTCCCGATATAGTCGGGGTGGACTGTTTGAATGTGTATGCTTATGTGTGACCGCTTCGCAATTTATATTCCACGAGCGGAGTGATTTCTTCCACTACTCTCATATGAGCGGGCCGTACGCCACAACAGGTTAATAGATGCATCTATGGTTCGCACTGTTCAATCCTTCGGCAGTGCACATTTTACATTTATGTTGGTTCGGGCCGTTCAACCCTCGGCATTTCCTGCGCATGATATTTGTTGGATACTGATGCGAGACTAAATTGTATAGTTTAACATGTGATATACCTTACATTTCATGAGCATTAATGATAGAATTACACTTGTTATGTGCTTAATGGAGTTTATTTCCTGTGTAGGTGAATTGGAAATGGAAACGGAGCTAAAGGGATGCAAAAATACGTCAAAAATACGCAAAAGGAGACGCCCGGGCGATAGCCGGGCGTTTGGCCCATGAAGCCTGGCGCCCCCTGGCGTTAGGGGGGCGTTACAGCCATAACGCCAGGTCCCCCCTGGCGTTAGGGGGCGTTAGAGCTATAACGCCTGGCCCCCCTGGCGTTAGGGGGCG
>ML436645.1:1078-28515 GCA_005239525.1 Nicotiana knightiana | reverse complement strand
AGGGTGAGTGGGAGAGAAGAGAGAGGTTCTAGGGTTTGGATTTTGGATTAATGAGCAAAATTTTTGATTTTTATCTTTATATATGAATTGAAAGATTAAATTAGGGCCATTGGATTGAAGAGATCTGATGGCTGGGATTGACCCCTTGTAACTTAACCAAAACGACGTAGTTTGATCATGAAACTACGTCGTTTGAACACTAACCTGGCAGCCATTTACTTGGCATTGAAATTGCACTTTTAGCCACCTAACCATTTAATTTTTAGCCCATTTCCCTTAATCTTATCTTATTAAACTACAATCTAATTAACCTAAATACCATCCAATAAAACAAAACCTAATAAAACTCATTAGCTAATAATTGAATTAATTATATGAGATATCAATTTGATTAACTTATCAAATAATTAGTCAATTAAAAGAGCACACACAAAAGGAAAAGTATAGAAAATTATTTTTGGTATTTTTGTGAAAAGAAATCCAATTAAAATGCACAAAAATATCAGAAAAATAACGATTGAAGGGAAATTGACTCTAACAACTTTAGGAGGATTTAAATGGTGCAAAAATTAGGTATTCACACTAAGTTCACTAGATTCTTACTCTTGGCAGAATGGATCCCTAAACCACCTTGCTTTTTGTCTTTGGTAACGGTATACCATTTTATGAGATGAAATTTTTCTGAGGTGGTATTTGTACCCCACAAGAAGTTACGCTGGATTTTATCAATATTTTTGTGGGTCTTCGAGGGAAGAAGTGTATATTGCATAATGTGGTTTGGAAGTGAATTTAGGCAGGATGTAGAAAGTATGCATCGACCTGCCATGGAAAGGCAATTTGTTTCCAGGAGGCTAGCCTAGATAATGTTTCATCAATAGTTATTGAAAACCACTATCTTTGGTTCTAGAATTTGTAATGGAAAAACCTAGGTATTTTCCAAATATGAAGCTAGTATTCATATTGAGCAAATTTGAAAGGTTGTTACTAATACTTTTTGGGCAGTGATTGGAGATAATTTTTGATTTTGCCCTATTAATGATTTGTCCGGACAAAGAACCGAATATCTCAAGGCACTGCTTAATCGTCCTTATAGATTTATTAATCCTAGACATGAGAGTGAGATCGTCTGCAAAGAACAAGTGCGGCAATTGACAATTATTCTTTCCTATAGTTATAGGATCCCAGCAACAAGTATCCACTTTGTGATTGATGAGGGTGGAAAGAAGTACAATGCATAGAATAAAGAGGTATGGAGACATCGGATCTTTTTGCTGGGCAAAGTATTCAGTTCTAGAGCCATTAACTAAGATAGCAATATTAGTTGATGAGATACAATTCATAATAAGTTTCGTAATGTTTGGGAGAAAGTTAAAATAGATGAGAGCTCTATGGATGAAGGACCATTCGAGACTATCAAAAGCTTTCTCAAGGACGATATTTAAAAACATATTGTGGTTCTTCCCATGGTACCTATTTAACTTAAACATGAGTTCTTGAATGATAATGACATTATCACAAGCTTTCCTATTTTTCATGAACTAGATTGGTAGTGGCTAATAAGACTATTCAGGAAGGGCTTTAAGTGATTTGAAATAATTTTTGTTATTATTTTATAGATAGTGTTATAAAGCCCAATCGGCCTAAATTTTTTTAAATTATTGGCATTAGGTATTTTTGGGATGAGGCATAAAAGGGTATTGTTTATGCCATCAGGCAGTTTCCCACTCATGAAAGCATCTTGACAAATGTCGATTACTGATTTGCCCACAATGTGTCAATATTTGTAGAAGAAAAAAGGATAAAGGCCATTGGGGCCTGGGAATTTAAAAGGTTTGAAAGAGAAACATGCTTAGAAATCTCCTCCTTAGTGAGAGAGTTATTTAGTAGGGATAGATCAATGTTACTAAAGCTTTTTGGATCATTTTTCAAGGCATTCCAATCACTAGAGGTATGGGTAGTTGTAAAGATTTTACTAAAGTATTCTCTAGTATGATTGAGAATAGCTCCCGACTCATCAATCCAATTGTTATTCTCATCTTTAAAGAAAATAATTTTATTTCTTCTTTTTCTATTAGTAGCCATAATGTTGTATAACTTGGTGTTTGCATTCCCCTCATTTAACCAATCAATTCTAGAGCGTAATGTCCAGTAGTCTTCCTTTATTTCTAGAATGTTATTAAATTCTATTGTTAAGGAAGATTCTAAGTTGTGAAGGTAGGTACTAGAATAGTAGACATGTGATTTTTGTATTCCATTAAGCCTGACTAATAATTCCTTCTTATTCTTAAAAATGTTTCCAAAGGTGTTGTGTTTCCAAGTTGTAACATTATCCTTAAAGGTTGATGAATCCACGGTGTAATGGTTATTGGTCCGGGCAGTAGCTAATAGGACTTTAAAATGAAGGTGTTTGCACCAAAAAGGTTCTAGTCTGAAAGGTTTTGGAAGGTTTGAGTACTGTCTAGGAATAAAGTTTATAAGAATTGGATTGTGATCCGAATAAGTTTTCGGAAGGTGAGTTATAGAAGCATTTGGGAATGTTTGGATCCAATTATCATTTCCAAAAACTTTGTCTAGACATTTCATAATGAGACTATTATTACTAAACCTATTGTTTGACCAAGTATACTTACTACCTTTATAACTAAGATCAAGTAACTTGCGATGGTTAAGGCTAGATCATAGTTTTTGAATGCGGCTACGTTTCAATGGTCTACCACCTAACTTTTCATTTGTTCTAAAAACATCATTAAAGTTTCCCCCTAATAGCAAAGCCCCATGAAGATTATCAGATATATGTTCCAAGTTATTCCACATTTGATCTCTAATTAACATATTATTGCTGGCATAAATAGAAGAGAATAACCATAAGTATCTAGTGGGACGTACCTCAATAGTGGCATGTATTTCATGGTTCCTACGAACAAAATTATAAACAGTGATCTTAGCTTTGTCCCATAGAACCACCATGCCACCTGACTGACCAACCGCTGGAACTTCGATCAAATCAGAAAACCCAAATTCATTAAGAAGCGAACCATGAGAAAACATCTTGATCTCTAAAAGAGTGACTACACACGGCTTGTGTTGCAACATAAGATCCCTAAAGTTCCTTCTAAATTCATCATTGTTCCCCCCTCCCCCTCCCCCGAATGTTCTATATAATGAAATTAGTAGGACTATTCATGTTAAACTCTTGTGCATGTGCATGACCATTATCCATCAGCACCCTAGGGGTTGATGAGTTACTCCTTAGGGAGGGAACTAGGATCATTGCCCTGTTGCCCACCGTTGGGTCGTGAGGGGGACAAATTTCCATTGAGCATTTGGTTAGGTTTCGAGGGCATGCAAGAATATGCCTCTTCTCGTGTGTTTCCTTGAATAGGAACACTTTTGCCTTGTCTAGGTTTGATAATTCCACCACTAATTCTCCTACTAAATCTATTTCTTTGTCCATCTCCTCTTCCACTGGATTTCCTTTATTTGGAATTATTGGAGGAATGGGATCCAGTTCCCCCATATGCATTTGCATGTTTGGGTTCTGAGCTTGTGGTTGAGGAGGTGAAATTTGTTGAGGAGCTTCTCACTGCACCAATATGGAGTTGATGGCAGTTAAGGCTTCCGGTGGGAAGAAGTGGAGATCCAAGCCCAGATTTTTGGGAGAATGGGGACTGGATTGAAGTGAGAGGGTAGATTCCATTGGGCTCTCATCTCTTTTACTAGGTTTGTGTTTAATTGTGGAGCTAATGGTTGTAGGATGTTGTTCAGCCAAACACGATCTACGTAGTTGTTCATTGCCAAGTGTAGCCCCTCGGCCACTAAGTTGTGCTAAGTAGCTTGGATTTTGAATTAGGATCACACTTTCTTGGCCATTGATTGTGGCATTGAACACTAGATCCCTCCCCATTAGCCTTATCTCTATCCAAAAAATTGGGTGATGACCTTGTGGTGGTGATGGTTGAACAAAGATTAGTGGTGGATTTTGGAGTTGAAGGGGGAGAAGAGGAAGATTGTCCGTGTTTGAGGGATGTTGATGACGGAGAATTTAGATTAGTCGATATCTTCTCTGACTGTTTATGGGAAGCCTTGTCATTTTCAGAGGGAATGTTGATAGTTAAAATATGAGGGATTAGGGTGAAGGGAATGATTGTATCTAGATGCATGAAATCATAGTGGTTTAGCGTAGGGGATCTTATTGAAGATTTTGCATGCAATGCAATTGGCACATGTTGGCACTCGTCCAACATTTGTTTATTGGGTAGGGGGTTTGCTGACATGTGGTCTCTCTTATTGGGTGAATTTGTAACGTTTGAAGTAGGAATTATAGGAATAATCATGTCATTAGCGGGGGGGGGGGGGGGGGGGGGGGGGGAAGGTAGGTTGAGTGTTTGATGTGTTTTAACGGGTAGATTAGCATTCTTATTATCATGCATGACAAAGGGTTTTGTTGTATGGGTAGGGTTAACCTCGTTTAACGTGTCCAAATCCCTACAGTTATCATGCATGTTATTATCTAAAGTAAAAAAATGATTTATTAGAATTTGGGTAGTTTGGCAAAATATTGGTCTCGTAGTTTAAGCTAGAAAAGTGATTTTCTACTTGAAAACAAGTAGCTTGATCTTGATTAGAAATGAAAGTGGTATTTTGAACTTGAGGGAATTTTTTACTGCCTTTGGAAGCTGAAGCAATATTTTTACTAACAAATTTTAATTTTTGAGTGTTAATATACTTACCCGTAATAGCATTGAATAACTTAACGTCTATACCTGTTGCCAATGATGATTTTGTGTCTTCCATTAATATTTTTTTCTGCACTCTCCTTGATCTATGGAAAGACACTGTGTGTCAGCTAGACCTAACAAGATGGTTAAAAATAATAGTTATCCATCAAACCCAACCCATTAAGATTGAGTTGGATAATTGACTTTTTAAAACTAGGTCAAATATGGATAATTACTCATATTATCCCTTAGAAAAATGAGTAACCAAATGGGTAAAATATGAATAGTATAATTTTAAAGCTTTTCAGACCCATTAGAATTCACTTGCTTGCTACTGTCGGCTATTTTCACCACTTCAATAGAAAAGCCCTAAATTTCCAATCCCTCAAATCTCTCCCCTTCTTCCCAACCGGTGAGTTCCAACTTCTGATAATTTATATTAGAACTTGAGGCTAATGTTCTTCTGTTGCAAGGGGCATCAAATTCATACTAGAGATTGAGGCTAATGTGAAATCATTGATGGATAATATGGTTACTCATTTTATCCGCCGGTTAACCCGTATATTACTCGTGTTAAATGTGGGTCGGGTCGAATAATTTATCCGCTTTTTCATTACCCGACCTGAACTATACCCGACCCGACCCATTTGATACTCCAAGTGCCAACCATTTTCCTTTTGATGCAAGTGAGCATTTTGGGCCTCCTGATGAATGGTAGTTGCTTTTCAAGTGATGGATTTTTCAGTTGATTTATTATACGAGAGCATTGATTACTTGTGTGGCCTAGCATTCCACATTTCTTGCAAAGTATTTTCTCACCCTCATATTCTATTAATTGTTTATAGTCTTCTATATATATATATATTTTGTAACGGATTGATCCATGAGTAACTCCACACATAATCTGACATACCGACCCCATAATGTTGCTGATGTACATGCATCAACTTTCAACAATTTACTTATTGAGTTTCTAATTTTTTGAAGAATATATCCATCATAAAATTTCGTAGGAAGGTTTGGTAGACGAAGCCATATTGCGATAAAGGATTGTTTTGCTTCGGAAGCAATAAAATTTGGTTTCCATTTTTGACATGATAAAAAGTGACCAAATATAAACCATGGACCATTTTCAAGGATAGTTGCGATACTGTATTTATTATGAAATTTTGCAATGTAATAATCATCTCCTAAATTCATTATGTCCCTAGTCAAGATCAACTTGCAGATTTATTAACTAAGGCACTTTCTTCACCGCGATTATTATTTTTGCGCAACAAGCTCTGCATTCTTCCAGACCATACATCGCTTGAGGGAGCGTGATAACTATGTAATATAAATTTTGAATTTTAAATCATTATTGTACTTAGTGATACTATTTATCTTCTAGACCAACATCTAACTATAAAAGCTCATTATATCTGTAACAATATTTATCAAGAAATATTACTTGTTTCAATTCTAATAAGAACTTTTATTGTTGGCTTTCTTTAATATATTCTCCAATGTCAAACCGATTATAGAGCCACTTGATTTTGCGCAAAACACTTCTCTTTTCCCATATATAAAAGAAAGGTGGTTGAATAAAGCTAGGTGAGTCAATGGTTGATAAGATAAGATTAAAAAAAGAAAGTCCAAGAGCATAATTGACACATTCACAGAAATTGGAGGACCCCATAAATCTTTTAACCAAAGTAATTGCTAATCTTGATTGCTTTAGATGCCCTCCATTCCTTTCTTTCCCAAGGACAAGTGTCTATTTATTCCTTTTTGGAACAGAAAAAAGCTTTTGACACAATAAAAGGAATGGTTTTAGGATGACTCTATGACGTTAATTTCACAATATTGCAAGTTTCCTCCCTTTCGAATATATTATGAAAATATTTAGTCGGAATCTCGGGCTAATATCAGAAATAACCTAATTTACAATTGCTAATTAAAAATTAACAATAGTTTCAAAAGTAATTAAAATTTATTTTTTTTTATGTAAAAATAAAATCTGAAAAAAATAATCCTTAATAATCCGGAAAAACTCCAACATAATATGTTGGAATTCGAATTTTTTTACATATGAGATTCCAATATAATGTGTTAGAATTTTATAATGTTCTGGAGCTCCAACATAATATGCTGAAAGTTTATATGCAGAAACTTCATAATCCAACATATTATGCTGAAACTTTCCGTATTTGAGTTAGAATATTTTTGTCCAAATTTTATCTCGGTATAAAATAGTAGCTAGTTTTTAATAACTTTGTAAATAATTATTATTTTTCAATTAACAATTCAAAAACTGACTAGCTCATGCTATTTCGACAAATTTCTGATCCATATAAACCCAACACCGCTTTTCTTTTTTCTCAAACAGATACATAAAAATATGTACTCAAATTCATGTGTTGATTTTCAACAAGAATTCTGAGTTTCTCTTCCTTTTATAAGCTCCAAACATGTGACGTCATAAAAAAGAATGACTATTTCTTATTTTGTGAATAATTTAACTTTCAAAATTTTATTTTATTCTTAATCAAAAGATTTTAACCATACAAATATTGTATATAATGTTTAAGGCTATAAACTTTAAAAATTTATAAGTAATAACTACAAAACTACTGTGACATATTTAGTACCATAAACTTTAAAAATATTTTTTTCTTTAATTTTTTATAAAATCAAATCATGCCACATAAATTAAAACGGACAGAATATATATAAAAACATAATCGCATAGTTTTCCTAGATAATAGGCTTGTGTTAAATGGATTTTCTAGTCAGATGATTTCCACCCAGTGGAACCCTCTTCAATAAATCCATTGGCCGTCGACAGCTCAAGTCAAACCAACTCAGCAAATTCCTTATTGTTTTACACAATCAATATTCTCCTAAAAACGACATCGTTGCTCTCCACATATAGCCTCCTCTCTCCTAGAAACTCTCCCCAGCTCTTTTCCCGGGCGTGCGCCACAAACAGCTCTGTTTTGACGCTTACTTTTTACCTATTTCTTCTTACCAACACTTTTTTTTTTTTTTTTTTTTTTTTTTTTTTTGATAACGTACGTTCTTATCAATAGATATTCTTAATTAAAGACAAAAAAAGCAAAAAAGAAAAGATTTTTTTAATCTGGGTTTGATCACAGCATGTGCAGATCGAAAATACACCTGGATTCTTTCATTATTGGATGATTTATTGATTTGGGAAAATTAATTTTGCTCATTTCTGGGTGAAAAGTTTCTTTTGTTGGTGAAAAATATTGGAAGTAATATTTGGAAGATATGGCATCGCATTTTGATCGATGGGAGAAAGATCCGTTCTTTTCTGCTGCAGAAGAGGTTCAAGAATCTGCCGACAGGTTAATACTGTTTTTTCCATTTTAATTCCCATATTTTTCTAATTTGTTTTCGTGGGTCTGCGTTGATTTTGTTAGAATTATCATTTAAGTTGGTGTATTCTTGTATTATCTATGAATTACTGATGGTTAGTAATGCAAAGGTTTAAACTTTATTGGTTTTGACATGTGAGGTTTTGCATTTTTCATTGACATAGATTTTGTTTTTATTTTCAAGAATGGAATCAACTTATAGGACATGGATTCATGCGTTGAAGGATACTTCAGGTAGTTGGAATTGTGACGTGCTTCGCAGGGACCTTAGGACTACCCTTGGCACTGCTAAATGGCAGGTAGGAACCCCCAACCCCTTAAAAAATGAAGTCAAGAAATGATTTTATTGTGCATATATCTTGTGTAAGGGATATTATTGGTGTGTGTGCATATAGGGTGAGAGCTTACTTTTTAATTTGTTGGATGGCATTGCAATGCAGTTGGAGGAATTTGAACGGGCAGTTAGATCGAGCTACAATAGTAATTCTGCTGATGATGCAAGAGATAGACACCACGAATTTGTTATTGCAATCGATAGTCAGATTAAGAAAGTTGAAATTTCTCTTAATGAATCAGCTGTTTCACAAGGCAAACCACCACTTCCATGGGTGCGCTTGGATGAGGGAGAAGTCGATGAACTTGCTGCATTTCTATCTGGGCCGTCCACATCTTCTGCGGACATAAATCATGCAAAAGTACATGGAATAGAGCTGCAAACAGCCAAGTCCGAAGAGGTTGCAAATCTATCAGTGCTAGAGTGTTCAGAGAATCCTACTCATTCAGTGGATGGTGTTAGAGATGAGGCCAGGGACGAGAAGTTTCTGGGCCACCGGAGAACAGCAAGTGCTAGTGCTGACATTGGTGCATGGCAGATTGCTGTCGGTGATGATGTCTCCGTAAAAGAACCTGCACCACCTCCTCGCAAAATGCCCAGTTACCAGGGATTGTTGAATGCCATGGAATCTGTTGAGTTAAAATGGTCCAAGAATGGTTACAGAAAGTTGAAGTCCAACCAAGATTATCACCAAGAAGCTGACAATATATTGCCACGGACTCAGCCGCTGACAAGGGTGATATATTGTTCTTACAATATCCAAATTTGGAGTACATGACTTTCTTTGGACCATTTTATGTGATTACAATGTCCTAATATCAGTTAGTTCAAAACTTGAAAATGGAAATCTGAACAAGTAAAACTACAAAATAACCCTGTCTATAACAATGAATACATACTCAAAGGATGTCCATAAAAGATCATGAGTAGTATTTTGACGATTTAACTTAAAGCTTCAAACTATATAAAATCAGTTGGACTGTTAAAAATGAACTATATACAATCAGTTGGCACAAGTGGAGTATTTATCAATGATCCAGAAATCGTCTTATATTTTTTATATCAATAAATGATGTTAATGTAATGAGATATTGCTTGTACTGCAGGGCGTAAACACATGCTATGAGAGAAATAAGAGTTGCCTTGATGGTTGTGATGAATGTTATGATAAGCAACTCTATGGTTGGTATGGTGCCGTTCAGCGCCAGCTGCAAAGGTCTCAGTATTACATGCAATATCGTCGACCTGTTCGAATAGTTTTCTCAGTGTTTCTTCTCATTTTCCTGATTGGTGAGTCTGCTAACTGACTCTTCTTTCATCAATTTAACCTTTTGTTGATTCTTTCACCCGGAAACGGCTTTTGAAGAACTAAGAAAAAAATCCTTATCGTGTATTCTCTCGCTGCTGAGGTGTATCTGCATTTCTTCTGGATTGGGAAAATTATCAATAGACATCGTTGAGATTTCTGGATCACAAGATCCTATTCGATAGCTACACTAGATAACTTGTGGTCTGTACCATAGATACTTCAGTTTCAAACCTTTTTCCCTGTTTTGAGCTTGCTTGCGGTGATTATTATTTTAGGTTACCGATTCTTCTATTTCCCAGTGGATAAAAGTCATTCATATACAACATATAGAACTATTAATTACTATGAAAAAGCTCCAAGTGGGATCTCTATGGGTACAATTATTAAATTAAGAGGGCCGTTTCTCTCAAGTGTATTTGTAAGTCATTTACAGCAACTTATCAAAGCCAGTTGTCATAAAAGCTGGAAGCTTTCCTCCACCTAGCAGCCTTTGCCAAAACAGAGAACAGATCTTCCTTGTAGTGATGATATTTGTTCATCTAATCTAAAATCAACCACAAATTTTTTCTCTTCATGCTCAGTTACATAATAGCTCGAGCAAAAACCTGAATTTCCTTTTTTGGTTTGTTCATTTATTCTAACTTGCTTTTTTTTTCTTTTTTCCTTTTTGGCTGAAGTCTTACTCTAGTGATTAAGTTCATGACATATGTCAGCCAATACTGGCTTGTTGCTTTCTTAACTTATTTTTATCGCTGGACCGTTCATTTATAATAGTTCCCTCTACAAAATTTTTAATTGATTGGGCCTTCTAAAAAAGGTTACCTTCTCAAATTTTTTATGGATTGGAGTGATGGGTGTCAGAGCTCAATCTGCATTCACACTTGTCTTCTAGACTTCTACTAATAACGGTTTACCCTGTGCCTAAAGTGTTACCAGCCCCTGCTGGGTAGGGGGGAGTGGGTGTATGCCGTATGCAGCTTCCCCTTATATTTCTATGAAGAAGCTGTTCCACATTTAGAACCCATGGCCTATAAGTTTCTAAAGGAGCAACTCTATGGTTATGCAAAGGCTCTCCCTCCAGACTTGTCTCCACTAGAAAGGGAAAAACTTCTCAAAGTGTATAGTGTCATTCTCTTTTGAGCAAGATTTGCATTATCGGGAAGTGTACTTATCGTCTGTTTAGAGTTTGATAAACTGGATTCTATTTTTTCTTTTCTGGTGAAAACTTTCACAGGTTCCACTCCTTTACTTCTCTTTCGTCACAGTATGACTAATGATAATCGGAATGAACTTGATTTACATCTTGTATATGTACAATGCTTAGAGAAAGAGGCAGCAAGATAACACGGTGAGGTTTCTGAGAGAAAGTTTCAGGAATAAAGGAAGAGAAAAAGTTGTACATAGATAATTTTTTGTAAAAGATTGTCACTTGCATCAAGTAAGAGAGTGAGGAAGTTAGTCAAAAGGTAAAAGGCCAGCTCGGTGCACAAGGGCTGCACCCCAAGGCATGTGATTTAGACAGCCTACCCTAATGCAAACATTAGTGGCTGCCTCCGGCCTTCCACTGCTCGAACACGTGACCTATTGGTCACACGGAGACAATTACGGGGATACTTTTTTTATCCCCTTAATTTTACTGGATTGCAGCTTTTCCATTAATTAAGCTCCTTAATTTGATTCTGCTAAAAGCCCCTAGGAGATATTCTGCAGTAGAGAGGTCTATTGAACAGAAAACCTTTTTCTCCTTATGGCCGCTCCTTCCAACCAAAAGAAAGAAAAAGAAGAAAGACTACCTGCTTTGTAGATTCACATGCATTATTTCCTTCATAGAATAGCAGCCAGTATCCACGAACACCAAAACAATTATTGACTTCACAAATCGACCGCCACATCTGTGATGGAATCCCAACTATCATCATTTTGTGGTTGTCTCTATAGCAGTGTTTTGGATAGCGTGCGGCGACAACAAATAGCAACGAGGGCCCGCTTCACCAAGGAGAGAGGCGCGCAGCGAAGCGCTCGCTTTTTTGATGTGAAGCGACAATTTATACAAAAACATAAAATATTATATACATGTAACTAAAAACTCAATAACAATAATATATTAATAAATATCATTCAAAAATTAAAGATTCAATAGATAGTCATAAACTCATAATAAAAAAAATTATCAAGTCAATATGCAATTAATTCTACTCTATAAGACTATAAATCTATAATTGAAAAAACAGAGCAACAAATAAATAAGCTACTGCCTCCCTAACCTATTTTGAAAACCAGATCAACAAAAAAAAATTAAAGCTGTTGCCTGACTGCTTCTGCTCAATTTTGAAAAACAGAGCAACAAAAAAAAGATACTGGTTCTGCTCGATTTTGAAAAATACTGCCTCTGCTCGGTTTTGAAAAAACAGAGCAACAAAAAAAAGATACTGGTTCTGCTCGATTTTGAAAAATACTGCCTCTGCTCGGTTTTGAAAAAACAGAGCAACAAATTGAAAAAACAGAGATGAAAGAGGTGATGGAAGAAACAGAGCAAGGAAGAAGAAAAACAGAGCAAAGAAGAAGAAAAATAGAGTAAAGAAAGAAGAAGAAAAACAGAGCAAAGAAAGAAGAAGAAATACAGAGCTGAAAGAGATGATGGAAGAAAGAAAAACAGAGCTGGAGTGAAAGAGAAGAAAAACAGAGCTGAAAGAAGAAAGAAGAAAGAAGAAAGAAGAAGAAAAAGAAAAAAGAAGACCAGCAATGGTGGTCGACCAGAAGAAGAAAGTAGAAGAAGAAAGGAGAAGAAGAAGAAAAGAAAAGAAAGAAACATACCTGGTGAAGGGGTCGCTCATGGCTGACGATGGAAGAAGAAGAAAAAGAACAGAACCCAAGCCCTAATTTTGTCGAAGGAGACTTGGAGAAGAAGGGTCGCCGCAAGTCGTAGCCCTAATTTGTTGTTTTAGTATAAACCGATGCCTTTTCTTGTGTTATACTCAAATAGCGACGCCTCGAATCGCTTCTTGCATCGCAGCGCCTCTCGCTACAAAGGCAGAGGCGCTCGCTTTTCTTCTTCGCAACGCAACAGCCCAGGTATGGCGATACTGGCTCGCCTCATGTCGCTACACGCTTTTAGCGCTGTAGCGAGCGCTATTTATAGCACTGCTCTATAGTAAATGCCAGTAAATCTTTCAATACGTTATTAAAAGTCTGCTTCTTCCCTTCTCGCCTCCCCCTAACAGGACCGAAAAGCATCATTAAAATATTGATGCAAAGTGCAGTGGAGCAGAAATTTTCAGACATCAACCTCACTACCACAATCTAATTTACTTATACATGTTTGCAACATATTGCTCATTAAACTATGATGTACGCTTTTTCTTGATTGGTTCTGTCTGCTAGTCTCTTCCCCATTGTTCCAATAAAAGTAATACACTTCATTTTAATCGTTTTGCCCTCCATTTGACCTATTAAATTAGAGAGAGTTAACCACGGGCAGATTATAGCCCTCCTTACACTACACAAAGTGCTCATCTTCTGCTTGGTTGTTGTTCTCCATTCTATTTTCTCAGCCTCATGTGTTTTAAAAGAAATAGAAGTAGCTCTTTACACGGTACCCATGCTGGTGGGAGGTAGCAGGTACCGATTCGAATAGTCGAGGTGCGTGTAAGCTGGGCTAAATACCACCTTTCTTGAAAAAATGAAAAAGAAATGGAAGTAGCTTTTTATGGTCTTGTTGAAGCAACCAATTTCAAAATTGTAGGATGTTTGGTAAGAGTAAGGTCTGCGTACCCATTACCTTCCCAAGACCCTACCTGCGGGATTATACTGGGTTTGTTGTATGTTTGGAATATTGCCACTTTTTTTTGGAATACTAATCAGTACAACCCAACCAACCTTAATATCTCTCAAGTGCACCCTTTGAATGAAAATTTATGGAACCCTGATTTTCTTATAAAATCAGTAGATCCAAAGACGGAGCCTCTTGTTGGCAGGAATAAGCAGTAACTATAGTTTGTTTCCTTCTCACAACAATCATTGGCTTTAAGGTAAGATTGTACTGTTATAAAGTGGATACCTGTTAGTGCCAGTGTGCATTCATTTTAGCATTATGTAGGCTACGTTATGTGATGCATTGTTACAGCAGTTTTACATTGAAACCGTGTCTCAGTCAGACATATATCTGAGTTTCATTTACTAGCTGTGTGCCTGAATTTTTATTTTCTCCTGCTGCAGTATTAGTTGCAGTCCATACAATCTGAGCGATGAGCCATTGTTCGTCTCCGCACAACCAATAAGCTTGCAGCGTTGAAAAAATCTGAGGAGAATGGCGTGGTGCAATCAGTTTTGGTATTACCTTAAAGAGGAAAAGTGTAATTATGTCCAGGACATTGCAAAGGCGGTGCTGGTATCTCAATATACTTGTACTAATACCTTAACCTCTTTCCTGGCTCCTCAGCTGGGGTGCCATTAGCGGAGGCCAAATCTGCTGTATTATGATATGAATGTTGTGGATTGCAGGTGGTGTTGATTCAGTACTGCATCCACAAAAATCAAAGAGCTTAGTTGTATTTGACTTGCTAAATCATGTATATTGTTGTATTGTCCATTGATTCTGTATGTTTCTACAATGCATTTTTCTTTTCATTTCCCTTTTGGGTTTAAAAAACTTACCATTCTTTTGCCAATTGTGCATATTGCTCATGTCCAAGCAAACTAAACACATTAATGCACTTGTATATTGTTTCTTTATTCGTCGAGAGTCTACTGAAAACATCGTCTTTGCCTTTTTAAAGGTAGGAGCAAGGTCTGCGTTACTACCTTTCCCAGACCATGTTTGTGGGATTGTGCTGGTTTTTTGTTGTTGTATATTGTTTCTTTATTCATATTTGTGTGTGTGTGTGTGTGTGTGTGTTGGGGGAGGGGGTGCTAAACTTGATTGTGCTTGTGCCCAGCTGGCCTGATAAATATATTTTTCCACATATTCTTGATGTCAATGTCTAGTATCTAAAATTGAACATAATATTATTCTTGGATGGATATAACTATAGAGGCAATATGAAATAGAGTTGCTCCTTGGTCCCTAAAATCTTTAATAGAATGTCTTGTGACAAATTTGGACTCTCACATTCATTGCACGATTTCATTCCACAACGTTTCCATTTCTTTTTCTTTTAGATATTTTTGCAGAAAGTATATTCGTATGATAAAAATTAAAAATACAAGCGTTAGCAACTAGCAAGTAAAAAAAGTAGTAGCAACAAGTACACTAAAGGGTCGTTTGATAAGATGTATTAGAAAAAATAATATATGTATTAGCTTAAGTATTACTAATTCTTTTTTAGTAGTATTTTCAACTGGGGCTTTTGCATCTGTACTCACTTTTTGTGTCACGTTTTATCTTATACCCGCTTTTTAAAAAAATTGCATCCGTACCTGCTTTTGTGCATAACTTCAGCATGCGGGGCTGAAGTAGCAAAGGCAATCACGCAAAACTTCAGCATTCTAGTAGACGAGCCTGAAGTAGCTTGGGAACTACAGCTCTAGAGCTGAAGTTCTTCAGCTCTAGTAAATGGGGAACTTCAGCTCTAGAGCTGAAGTTTTTGTCTTTGTAAATAGGGAACTTCATGCTGAAGTTCCCCAGTTATAAAGACAAAAACTTCAGCATACGGGGCTGAAGTTCCCCCAGTTACACTGGGGGACTTAAGCTCTAGAGCTGAAGTTTTTGTCTTTGTAAATGGGGAAAACTTCAGCGTACGGGCTCTGGAGCTGAGTTTTGTCTTTTGTAAATGGGGAACTTCAGCATACGGGGCTGAAGTTCCCAAGTTATAAAGACAACAACTTCAGCATACAATGCTGAAGTTTCCCATTTATAAAGACAAAAACTTCAGCATACTGGGCTGAAGTTTTTTCTTTTGTAAATGGGGAACTTCAACATACAGGGCTGAAGTTCCCAAGTTATAAGGACAATAGCTTTAGTATAAGGAGCTGAAGTTTCCCAGTTTACAAAGACAAAACTTCAGCTCTAGAGCTGAAGTTCTCTAGAGCTGAAGTTTTGTCTTTGTAACTGGGGAACTTCAGTCCCGTATGCTGAAGTTGTTGTCTTTGTAATTGGGGAACTTCAGTCCCGTATGCTGAAGTTTTGTCTTTATAACTGGCGAACTTCAGCTTAACTGGTGAACTTCAGCTCAGCGAGGGAAAGGGGAGCTGAAGTTATTTAAAAAGTGGGTACAAGTTAAAAGTTAAAAAAAAAGGGGGTATAGGTTAAATGGGGGCGATCAAATAGGGTGCCCCGCGCAATTTTTACTTTTCAACTTATGTATAACTAATACCCGCATTAAGTTATAAACCCTATTCAGTACTATTCTTATACATACTGAATCATAGGATTAGCAATACATGGTTTTTAATACATGGAAAATATGAATAAAGACATAATTGTCCTTTCAAACTTTTAATACATCAAACCAAACAATCGATAAAGAACAATCTCAGCATAACTAATCCAAGCATTATTAATCTCAACATTACTAATAAGCCTGTTTGGCCAAGCTGGAAAAATCAGCTTATTTTGATAAGTGGTTTTGGAGAAAAAAGTTTGTGTTTGGCTAATCAATTTGAAAAACACTTTTGACCAATAATTTGTGTTTGGCCAAGCTTTTAAAAAAGTGCTTTTGAAAGTGTCAAATTACAAATAAGGACATGAAGAGATTTGCTTAATAGTTAATATTAAATAAGTAGATAAATATTACAAATACTTATTTTTAAATATATTAATTAAGTTTTTTATTTTATTTAAGTAAAAATATAAAAATAAAATTGAAAAGTACTTTATTCTTTCAAGATAATTTAAATATATCAAAAAATCATTGAATAAATATGAAAGTTCATCCCAAAAGTCATTTTATATTACTTAATAGTTTAAACTAAGGTTATTTTGGTATATATAATATTTTGCAAAGGGTATTTTTGGTAGGAAGAAAGTCAAAACTGCTTATGCTTCCGGAGAGAAGCTAATTTTTTCCGTTTCTTCAAAATTGCTTCTGTTTTTAGTCGGAAGTACTTTTTTTCCCCGGAAAAGCTTGGCCAAACACTTAAATTGAGGGAAAAAACACTTTTTTGAAAAAAAAACACTTTTAACACGACGAAAAACTTGGCCAAACATACTATAATATATCATATTAAGTACTATTCTTATACCTTAAGAAACGACCCCTAATAGTATTGTCTTGCGTGTTCAATTTGTTAACATTAACCCTCTAGCAAAACTACCAATTCATATTAAATTTTTTTATCAGAAGCACTGGAAATGAAAATGATGGTGTATTTTCAAGTCGCTGAACAAGAATAACACTAAACTAACTCCAGCTTTCTTGGATGATCAATAAATAAATTAAGAATACAATTTTCCAAATCACCTCTCTCTTAACAACCCAAAACCTTCATTTTTTAAACACAATTTGCAATGTATGCTTCTCCCTTTTTGAAGGTTGACATAAAACACAAAAAGGAAAAAAAAAAAAACACAATAAATTATTAATGATAAACAAAGGTTATAATCCCTTTGTTTTAGGAGCTCAAAGCTGGAGATTTCCAGTGAGATAGCGATAATAGAGGAAGAATGCAGCAATCAAGAAAGGCACAAAGTACTCAACAAAAACCATATACTTAGGCTGGGAATCCTCTTTGATCACAAAAGCTTTCATTTCTTTGACCTTTGGTTCTTTCAAAGAATCAGTAACTAAGTTGAGATCAAGCTCAGACTCATCTGGAATTTTGTAGCTTTGAATATATCCAACTTGGTATTTTAAGAGCATGTTTTTGGCAGCTTTACTATGCCCAATATCTTCAAACTCTTTAGTTGCATCTTTTCCTGCTGATTCAATCAACACTTCTTCTCCTCCGGGATGTTCTTCCAAAAACTTTGTCACATTTAATACCTGAAGAAAACATAGCAATATATTTACATTAACCATGTATCTATATTGTCATGCATGTATAATTATGGGAGTAGGGATAGCGGCGAATCTAAGACGTGTTCTGTGGATTTAACTAAACCTGTTGCTTTCAGTGTGAACTATGTATGCATATGCGAAAAATATCTAAATGTGTACATATAATAAGATTATANGGGGGGGGGGGGGGGGGGGGGGGTAATAGTACTCTGCCATTGATGATGATCCAGCAATCTTGCTTTGACTTGTGTTGTGTTATTTGGGAAAGGGTAAAGACTCTTTCTTTGTCCATTTTCTTTGGGGTGAAAGCTGAAGTTCATGAGGTGAAATAAATATTTTAGTATTTATAGTGACATATGGGGATTTATTAGTCTACAAGGAAAAGAGAGTGAAGAAAGGTAGGTAGGTTTCATCTCATGTGATGATTATCTACCATTTTGTTTCTCCTCCACAACTGGAGACGAGTTGGTGGGTTTAATAAAATTCCTTCTATTTATTTTCATTAAGAGTACTAAGGCAAAAGATTATATTCTTGCTCCCCCACCCCCAAAAAAGTGTCATGCAAAATTACATATTTTTTGATTAAACGATTAAAGTTATATTCACGAATAGTATAAAATTTATTTTCACTTTCAGTAATATCAATATTCATTTTCACCGTTTCTTGAGTCGAGAGTCTATCGAAAATAATTTCTCTACCACCACAAGGTAGGGTACGGTCTGCTTACACATTACCTTCTCCAAACTTCACTTATGGGATTACTCTGAGTTTGTTATTGTTGTATAGTGATATCGACTATGTACTTTCTCAAGCAACATAAGCAAGCAAATTTTACACACAGGAAGGAGAAGGTGATGTCAAATGGTACTACTACTATTTATGGAATGATGGTACAACTTTGACCAATTTAGAAATAGGACAATCAGTGCAACAACCGAAAATGTGTAACAATAGTTACTGAGAAGCTTGAGCTTTTCGAGTGCCTTTGAATAGATCTTTCGCATCTCTTTCTTCATTGTGCTCTTTAGTAACAAAATCCATGCCGTCAAATGTAACTCTTGAATTCCTGTACTGGCTGCCAAAGGCAGTGCCGAATCCCCATCCAAGGCCTACTCCAATCCCACAGCCCCCACCTATAAATAAAAATTGTGAAACATATCATCAAGACTTCGGACGCACAGATTTATTTCCACAAAAACATGGTTTTGAGTTAGTTTTTACCTACACCAAGACCCAAGAAATTCAAAGGCATGCCTGAGGAATGATTAAACATTTGGTTAGGTGATGCTATAGAGAAGAGTATTTTGCAAAAAGAAAGAGGACTGATAATAAAAACGTACGCAAAGAGTAAGCAAATAAGATTTTCTCATAGATAAGTGAATGAAGAACAGTGCATACACTTTTCTTTTTCTCTTGGGAAAAGGAGGGGGACGGAAGCTCGGATGTTAGGACAGAGATATGTCTGAAAACTTAGAAAAACCAGCCTTCCTAACCTACTAGATAGGCAAAGATAATCTCCTATTCTTTTCTATATAGAAACATGAGGATAATTTATTTCATAAAACAACGATATATTACATGATAAGTTTATCATTTTCCATGTGAACAATCAGACACAAGGGAACAAGGAAAAAGAAACTCAGAAATGTGAATAGAGATGTAAAAGTATGATTTTAAGCAGACAAGGATCCTCGTGAAGAAGTAATATGTGCTGAGACGTATAAAATATTCAGAGATTCCCTCCATTTCTTGGGAAGTCCTGAATAACCAAGTTGGGAGTAAGAATCCTGAATGGTGCCGAGATGGCACAGCCAATCTCTGAAAATCAACAAGAAGACAAAAGTTGCACCATTGCACCAGATCATGCCAACTACCAGTCTTCCATGCTCTACGTCTAGAGTGGCACCAACAGCAAGGCTTTGGTATCTCCCACGAAGGCTTGCATCCCAAATCTACCACTTACATGGTGCTAAAATAATAGATAAGTGACATCTTGGTCAACTAACATGTAATTTGTGATGCTAAATTTATCCATGCACTTAAGCTCTAGCAAAAGCAAGGGAAGGGTAGAGTTCCTTGGGGGTACTGGAGATCACATATCTTGGGGGCTTAGAGCAGATGCTTGTCTAGAGCATTTGTTCCTTAACTTAACCTCAGCTCAACTGAAAGGGTAGCAGCTTGTAAGTTGGCATAGTTCACAAAAAACATGCTTCAGATGTTTCCTGAGGTCCAGTTATTCCTTAGCTATCACTGTCTTTAATAGGTAACTCTGTAAATTTCCTAACTTACTCAATGCACATTTAATATAGCTACTATCATAAAACAATCCTTGCCATGAGAGATAGAAGCTTTATCATGTTCCCTTCCAACCAGATGCAAGAAGTACTGATCTTTCCTTTTAGTTTATTCCTCTTAAAATAGGTTAAAGACAGCAGCCACCTGTTTTTGCACTGTTCTGTTGCTGAACAGCTTTGGGGCTTGTTTTGGAACATGTTTAGGATAAACCGGATGATGCCACTAAGTGTTAAGGAAAGTAAGATCCGAGGAGACAATTCCAGCGAACATCTGTTGGGTTTTATGGAAAGAAAGGAAACAGATTGCATTGTGGGCAAAGCCAACTGCTCTACATATTCTGAAATAGGTATTTGAGCTTGTTAGCTCTCTGGTGAGACTTAAAAATGCATATGAGGCAGATAGGACAATAGACTTATTAGCTCAATACATTATAGGTATGTGTCTTTGGAGGGCATACCCCTTTTTTCTAGCGTCAACTATTCTTACAAATAACTTTTTTTTTACCTATTAATAAGAAACAACACAGCAGCTACTATCCTCGAAAAATCTTATATGTATTTCCAGCAACAATGACCACATTCTACATTATTAAGTAGTGTTCTACAGATATTCTTGAATATACGTTCACAGTCTTTTGACATCTGCACTCAACATGTATGAAATTCTACATATAAACTAGAGAAATCGTTCACTTGGATGCATGACTAACTAATCACATATTCTCATGTATAGTCCTTCAATCTATGTTCAAAATCTACCAAACTGGTGCCAAAGAATACGGATTAAGTAGCGTCCTTTCTGCAATACCACATTTTCATGGCTGACGAGTCATGTAATCCATACGACCACAATTCACAGGCATGTAATACAGATGAAAACTTTTCCACTCAACTAATATTGAAAGATACCTGGACAATACCATTGAAATACCATAGCTTCATCAGTGTCTCAATACTAATTATAAGAAGTCATTAAAGCAAATTGAGAACAGGAATTTCCCAAAGAATAGCAGTAATATCAAGAACCACTTTAAAAGACACAAAAAACAGCCTACTCAACCCCACTAAGCTCCTAATACACAACATAAATTTCCCTGTTTCTAAGCTGGATCCTTTGATTAGTATTAAGTGAATTTTGTTTTAGCTGATGCAAAAACATTAAAATCGTAAGTAAGAAAAAGGAAAGAAGCAAACCTCCGAAACCCCATCCTACTCCAAAACCGCAACCAATGCCAGCACCTAAACACAATATCCAAATTTTTGTTAAATTTTGCATCAGCACATGAAAGTAGACAAAAATAAAGAAAGCAACAACTACAGTCAATCGGCGAATGAGAATTTATCGTACCAAAACCCACACCAGTACCATTGAAGTTGGTCATCACCATCGCTACCCGTCGAACGAAGTACCAATCGGTGGAAGATTGGGAGCAGTGTCAGTGTGTCAAGTCCGTGTGACCAAGGCCGGTTTGGGTTTGGAATAAAGCCCGTTTATAAAAGGCCCAGTGTTATTCTCTTTGGTATTTAATCACAATATCAATTTGGGGCAATTGCACCGGGGCTTTTGCATCCGTACTCATTTTTTGTGTCACGTTTTAACTTATACTCACTTTGTAAAAAAAATTGAATCCGTACCCGCTTTTGCGCATAACTTCAGCATGCGGCGCTGAAGTAGCAAAGACAATCACGCAAAACTTCAGCATTCTAGTAGACGGGCCTGAAGTAGCTTGCGAACTTCAGCTCTCTAGTAAATGGGGAACTTCAGCTCTAGAGCTGAAGTTTTTGTCTTTGTAAATGGGGAACTTCAGCATACGGGGCTGAAGTTCCCCAGTTATAAAGACAGAAACTTCAGTGTTACACTGGGGAACTTTGTCTTTTGTAAATGGGGAACTTCAGCATACGAGAGCTGAAGTTTTGTCTTTGTAAACTGAGGAACTTCAGCCCCGTATGCTGAAGTTTTGTCTTTATAACAGGCGAACTTCAGCTTAACTAGTGAACTTCAGCTCATCGAGGGAAAGGGGAGCTGAAGTTATTTAAAAAGTGGGTACAAGTTAAAAAATTATAAAAAAGCGGGTATAGATTAAATGGGGTCGATCAAATAGGGTGTTCTGCGCAATTTTTACAATTGCACCGGTACCCGATATTAATACCACCATTTAGTCTGTAGCCATTTTTTATAAATTATTTAACTAGTACTCAGTATATAATAAGTTACTAATATCTGGACGATAATACCCATGTAATAAACAAAAACTTGTACGACTTTCATCGCAGTAGAACCATCCAAGTTCCAACACTTAGTTCTCAATAATTTTCTCTACAACTTAAGTCGTTCTCTTTATTTTTATGTAATATCTCATTCCGTTCTCTTTATTTTCTTTGTACTTTCGTGCTTAATTATTTGTTTCAGATCTAAAGCATGAGATGAAGAAGTAATAGCTATGACGGAAGATGTAATGATTCACGAAGAACTTTCTTCGAACTGTTGTTGCATTTTGGTGAGTATTTTGAGGTGGGGTTTCTATTTCTCTATCAATATTTAGTTGCTTATGTTGATAAATTTTTTATTTTTTTTGTTTGGGTTACAGTGGGGAAAGAAGTTTAATAAGTTGTGTAGACATGCAATTTTTGACCCTCCCCGAGATTTTACACGGTATAGCGTTTAAATATTTAGTTTAGGTCTAATATCATTATTTTAACTAGTTTTGACCTTTTTACTTTATTTTATCACAAAAACTAAAATTATAAAAAAATAGTTTCATTTTGTAGTCATACTATTTTGCTAGGATTTTTATTTTTATATAATCTTTGAAAAATACCAAAAAAAATAGTTTCAACTTTAATTCTTAATTTTATTTTAAATATAATAATTTATTAAAATCAATTAAGAGCTATTTTATATTTTTCTTATAAGTATTTTAGAAGCAACTTCTTAGCCCAATTTTGTAGATTTAGAGCCCAATTTTTTTTTACTTAAGCCCACATTTTATTTTGCCCTAATATACAACTATGCTTCTTCCTCAATCAAAAATAGACTACACATGAGGAGATAAAAAAAAAATCCCAGAGCTCTAAAGAACAAAGTTGCGCAATAGAATGAAAAAAGAAAAAAAAAATTAACGCAACCTCATACTCCGTCAATAAACCAGTCACCCTTTCCTCCATTTTAGCCATTTTCGCACTTTAAACCACCATTGAAACACCCCTGAAGCACTGCTAAAATTCCGGCCAAAAACTCCATTGAAACCGGCCAAAAAATATGTCCCAACCTCATCTTCTTCACGTGATTTTCGTCACCAATCAGCTACCCAATTCCTCCATCTCCTTACGCCTCTCACTTGACTGTCGATGTCACCCTCACCCTAATAACCCCTTTTCCCTTCGTCGTTCTTCTTCTTCTTCACCCCTTTACCATCACCCAACACCACCACCGTAAAAAAAATCGTAGTCGCTGCCTCATTCTAAACGGCCAGTTGCACCCCAAATCTAGAGAACGAACAGCTACACAAGGAAAAGATAACTCTCATCTTCAACCACTGCTCGTCGCCGTAGAAGTAGCGACGTGTGCGATTTACTGATTTTTCGCCAGAATTTCAGATCCGGTCGTTCTTTTTTTTTTTTTTTACTTTTGCGACCAGTGTCAAGAGGTCCTGTTTGAGGTCTTTTTCGGCGAGGTTCTCGTCATCCGAAATCCGTTTCTGCCGTGGCTGTCTGAGATCGTATTTGAACAAAAGGTTTGTTCTGCTATGCCAATATTTTTAGTTGTTTTATTTTGATTAATATATTGTCATAGTTGATATGCTTATTCACGTTAAAAATACTATATTTTACTTACTGTTTGAGAATGATTAATATATTGTCATAGTTGATATGCTTATTCATGTTAGAAATACGGTGTTTTACTTACTGTTTGAGAATATTATCTCTCATAATGCCTTATCTTGGAAGATGTAATTATGTCATCCTGTTAATTGTTTCACTAGCATTTTGTCGTTTGTTTTTTCTTGTTAAATTTATCTTAGGAACTATAAAATTGATATGAAGGGACTATGGTCAGATGTTTAATTTAGAGATATCATTGGAGTTTAACGGGCCAACTTTAGGGCTGGATTCAATTTGTTGGATTTTAAGTGCACAACTCATTATCCCAGCATTGGATTGATTTTATCATGATTTTTTTTTCTAATAGAATTGGGTTAAATGAACCTTCGCAAGCCCATTTCTTTTTAAGATGAAATTGGACCACTTCTTCCATAATAGATAAATGTCTTGTAATTTCAAAGATAGAGTAGTAATTTATAAATATTACTAAATGTGAATAACTTGTTAATACTTCAAATAACTAAAATATTTCTTGACTTCCATGCAACCCATTTTCGTAACATTTACCTTTGCAATAATCTCAAATTAGCTTTAGAAAAATAATTCATGAACATCGCAGCTTGAGTCAAGCGCGATCAATAAATCATCATGGCTATGGGTACGATTCTCGTGGCATGGTTACGATACATAATCACATTCGGGTGGGCAACTCATGCCCCCGATCACAACTTCGAACAATAATAAAAATCACATGTTGTAAATCGCGGGTGCATTTCATGTGGCGTATTTACAATGTGTCCAAAAACGACAAGTGCACACCATCGTGACTTGTTTTAAGATAAATCCATAAATATTAAAAGCGGCTAAAAAGTAAGAAGGCTAAAAATTCACAATAGGTTTAAAATATGTAAATAATTAGATAATTAGGCCAAATATTAATAGTTAAGCGACCGTGCTAGAACCACGAAATTCGGGAGTGCCTAACACCTTCTCCCGAGTTAACAAAATTTCTTACCCGGATTTCTGGTTCACAGATATTTTAAACAGAGTCAAAATTTCCTCGGTTTGGGATTTCAATAAATAAATGGTGTCCCGGAACACCGTGAAAAAAAATCCGGGTGGTGACTGTGAATTTAAGTAAATAAATCCCAAATTCGAATAATGTCACTTAAAGTGAAAAAACTCCCTTAACCCCCCTATTGCTACCCTTTCGGAAAAAAGTAGGTGTGACAACTCTCGCTACTATGCTGGGGATTTAACCCAGAATCTCTGGTTCAGGGTTAAGAATTCGAGCTTAGAATAGCTGTTATGTTTGGCTTTCATGATTATCTGATTTTTACGTGTTTGAGCCTAATGTGCTAAATGTCATTTTTTTACCGCTTTGATATTGTGTGAACTGTATATAAACTGTCACGAAACCCTTCTTCTCTCTGAGTTTTCTAAATCTTATGGGAAGCGTGCGCTTCGTGTGGCTTCTTTTCTGCTAGAGTCATATTTTAGAACGAGGTTCGGAGAAGTTGCAAAGCTGGTGAAGCTTCTGTATTCCCGGTACGCGAAGTCTAGAACAATACACTCCAAGGTTAAAACCTAGAATGACATAGCCTCATGCCGGATCCCTAGTAGGAACATTTGTTTGCATCATGTGCATTTGACTTTGCGGACTCAACACAGGGGTTGGATCCGTCTAGGACAGGTGTACCCAATTTAAAAGACCATCCTGATGCATCTTACGTGCTAATTGCGTATCTGTTTGTTTCGGCTTGCATGTTTTGAATGGCTTCCGAAATAAAATTTAAAAAAAAAAAAGAAAGGAAAAAAAAAGGAAAAATCAAAAAGAAAAATCGAGAGTGAGAGATAGGTATTTGAAAAATTCCGAAGATCTCCCGAAATTTCCAAAAAAAAAAGAGAGAAAGAAAATAAACCAATGTTCTCAAAAGTCATGTTTCCCTAGTTCCGTCAAAACTGGCAGACCTATGCGGGACTGATTCTCACCGGATGTGAGATACGTAGGCAAACCTCATCGGTTCCGACTTTCAAAAAATCCAAAAATATTTTCCTTTATTTCATTCTTTAGAAAAGTCTTTCTTTGATATCCCAATTTTCAAAAAATCCAAAAATATTTTTCTTTACTTCATTCTTTAGAAAAGTCTTTCTTTGATACCCCAATTTTCAAAAATAAAAAAAAAAATATATATATTTTTTACTTCCTTCTTTAGAAAACCCTTCTTTGAGACCCCAATTTTCAAAGTTCAAAAATATTTTCCGTTACTTCATACTTTAGAAACGTCTCTCTTTGAGTCCCCAATTTTAAAAATTCAAAAATATTTTCTTTTAATTTCTTCTAAAATCCAAAAAAATATTTTCATTATTCTTAGAATTTTTTCTTTCGAAAATTGAAAAGAAAATTCAAGATTCAAAAAAAAATTTCTTTAGAAGTCTTCTTTCATAATTACATAAAAGTCCAAAAATCCAAAAATATTTTTCTTTCTTCTTTAGAAGTTTTTCTTTCGAAATTCACCGGAAAGAAAAGAATGAAAAAAAAAGAAGAGAAAATCGAAATCAAAAAAAAAATTATGTCTTCTTTATAAGTCTTTTTTTTTCTTTCGAAAATTAAAAACGAAAAAATACAAAATTCAAAAAAAGAGTTAGTTTATTTTCTTTATTCCTAATCTTCCTAAACTACGCAAGATCTGATTCATGTGGCGTCATGATACGTAGGCAATCCACATCACGTTCGATCGAATGACTTTTGAAAAAAAAAAAAAAGTGGAAAAAAAAAGTCAAAAAAAAGAAAAGAAAAAAGAATGATAATAACAAGGACCGGCTGAGTCCGTTCTAACGTGTCTTTTGTTTTGAATTGTGAAGAAAGTTTGAGGTGGTCGGTTTGTGGTAAGCTGACAACACAAAATCCAAGGAAAAAATGACAACTGACATCGAAGCTATTACGAGCACTCATGAGACTCAGGGTTAGAGGGTTCAACAAGAATCTATTGTGGTTGAGGAAAATAGAGTACTGAAATAGAAAATGACTGAAATGTGTCAAGCATGGGCTAATGGCCAAGGACCACCCTTTTCTTCTCATGGTTTCCCAGAGTTCGCATCCATCTCGACCACTACCATTCCGGTCTCATTGTCTTATCAATCATGTCCACCTGGGTTCAGTCTTTATCCCAACTATACGACTACAGCTGGAACTTCTGTTGCATGCTCTCAAAGTTTTCCATTGTCAACCAATCAGACAACCGATGTTGTTATGCCTGTCTTCACTGTCCCACAGCCAACAGTGGTACAAAACAAAACTCATGAGTCACAATTTGTTACCCAGCAAGAGCAACACCACTCTCCTGAGTACCACTCGTACTTATTTAATCTTCCTGCAAAGATTGAGAAGCCTGCCCGAAAGATGGCACAGGATGAAATGACCCAAAGACTGAAAAACGTAGAACAACAGTTGAAAAACATGCAAGGGTTGGCAGGTCAGAAGAGTATTGCCTTCAAGGATCTATGTATGTTCCCCGATGTTCGTTTGCCACTTGGTTTCAAGATCCCTAAATTTGAAAAGTTTGATGGACACGGCAACCCCATAACTCACTTGAAAAGGTATTGCAATCAGCTAAGAGGTGCAGGAAGAAATGAAGAATTACT
>ML436644.1:0-12378 GCA_005239525.1 Nicotiana knightiana | reverse complement strand
CTGACAACTTAGGGGCATTTCGATGTATAAACTATATGCGGCTAAGTACTAGTTTGTACTTAGTTCTTACTTAGCTGCTTTTTTCGAATATATGCAAATTAAGACTTTTTGCTTCGAGTTTCTGCTTTACTCTTAAGTCTTTTGCATGTTTAATTTTTGAGGTTTTTGTTTTTACCTCCGAATTTTTGCATGAGGATGCTAGTAATCACTCGTACCCTTTCATAGTAGGTACGGTGTTTGTGAGTCTTTTTGTAGTAGGCTTCATTTATGAAAGAGGTCCCTTTATGATTGACATGAAGAAGACGTCTCAACTTCATGATAATGCAATAGAGTGATAGGAATTTTACACATGTTTAAGAATGTTTCCAAGGAAAGTTTTTTGTTTGAACTTCCATGACATTTTACATGTGTTTGGTTATCGTCTAAAACTCATGTTTGCAACTGTTTTTGTTTAACAGATTTGATATACTCTTGTATTTCGTAACTGTTTTTCATAGGTAACAGTTTTTCGATATTAATACAAGGGAACAACTGTTTTTCACTAGTAACAGTTTTTATAAAGATTGGGGTTTCTACCCGCAATTATTTTTATTGATAACACCTTTATAATAAGTACGAGGAAAATACTTTTTCATCCGTAACTGTTTTATTTGACAACAGTTTTCTGAACAAATACATGGATTTTGATCTTTCATTCGTAACTGTTTTATTTGATAACAGTTTTTTGAGTAAGTACAAATGATGATGATCTTTTACCCCTAACTGTTTTTGTTACAACAGCTTTGAATAAGTATAAAGATGTACATTTCTTCCTCGTGACTAATATTTTGCCTTCCATCCTGAACATGTTCGAAGGTTTTTTGCATTTTTGCATTAGGCTTTGTATTTGGATGACTCTTTTGATCTCTTTCGATTCTGCTCGTATCACTTGTCTTGTTGGGTAGATGGGTCTTCAGGCTCGAGCTTTTGACTTTCTGATAGTCTTATTTGCTTCGTCTTAGCCTTCCATACTGTATAGTCCCCCAAGTGTTTGATCTTTGAAGAATGACATCTCGACCACTTGATTATTCCTTCCTTGTGGTCCTTTTCCTGAAAAGGAAAAACATTCCGGACTCGAAGGTATATAGTTTTTTAGATGATGACTGCTTAACCCTTTTAAAACGTCCATCAGAAAGTGTAACCCTAGACCGGGAATTGTGTTATTTCCTCGCGTCTTTGTAGGTCTAATATCATCATCTGGTGATGGGTTAGCTTTATGCCTATCATCTAAAAAAGTTAGTAAAATTTTTAAATGTTCAAAATAAAATCGAACGTGTGATACCTAACAGGAGGTACTTCTTTTCCTTAGAAGTAATACTTCTTTAGGTGGATGGTGTTCCAGCTTGTTGGTAGAACTTTGCCATCCATAGCTTCCAACAAATAGGCGCCCTTCCCAGCTATGCCTCGGATTTTGTAGGGTCCTTCTCAGTTTGGATTTAGCTTTCCTGCGCCTGCTTCTTCGTTGATTGAAAGACTTTTTTGAGGACAAAGTCCCCAAAATTGAAGTACCTGAGATGAGCTTTACGATTGTAATAACGCTCTATGATTTGTTTTGAGCTGCCATCTGTAATAATGTTTCTTCTCTTCGTGGTTCGAGCAGGTCTATATTGGTCCTTAATTCGTCGTTGTTTGCTTCCTCCATGGCTGTTGCGAACCTTATGCTTGGTTCGCCAATCTCCACAGGTACTAAGGCTTCTGATCCATAGACAAGTGCGAACGGGGTTTCTCCCGTGGTTGTTTTTAAAGTTGTTCTGTATGCCCATAGTACCGCTGGTAACTCATCAGGCCAGTTTCCTTTGGCTTTATCTAGCCACCTCTTTAGATTGTTGACTCAGCTTGACCATTAGCCACGGGGTGGTATGGCATTGAAGTGATCTGTTTGATTTGCCAGCTTTCGAAGAATTCTTTGATTTACGAGCCTATGAATTATGGGCCATTATCGCATACAATCTACTTTGGTATACCAAAGCGGCATATTATGTTTCGCCATAAGAAGCTTTTAACTTCCTTTTCTCGCACTTGTTTGAACGCTTCTGCCTCTACCCATTTTGTAAAATAGTCGGTTAGCATGAGCAAAAACCGTACTTGTGTCTTTAGTTGTGGGAAGAGGTACCACTATTTCCATACCCCATTTCATGAAAGGCCATGGGGATACTATTGGATGCAATAATTCCGCTGGTCGATGCATGTTATTGGCAAACCTTTGGCACCTGTCGCATTTGGATACGAAGTTCTCGGCTTCTTCTTCCATCTTAGGCCAATAGTATACAGCTCTGATTAGGGTTTTCACTAAGGATCTCGCCCCTGAGTGATTTCCACAGTGTCCTTCGTGGACTTCTTTCATCATAAATTCCGTTTGGTTAGGTCCGAGGCATTTAGCTAGGGGTCCTCCGAACATCTTGCGAAAAAACGAATTGCGAATAAGGAAACCTAGAATTGATGAAAATTGGATTTTACCACAAATTTGAGCATGAAATTAGGAGTAAATAGTATATTTGAGCTAGTAAAGCTATGGGTAGAGTTTATCTTCGAGAAATCTCGGAATCCGGGCACGTGGGCCTGAAGGCATTTTGGTCATTTCACTAAGCGGAGTTGGGAAATTATATAATCTAAATTTTTAGCAAACAATGGAGTATATTTTCATTGGTTTATTATCATTTGGGTAGTTTTGGAGCGTTGTGCATCGATTGGAGTCGTCGGGAAGGCTTGGAAGCCGTTTATAGAATTTCGGAGCGAGGTAAGTCTCCTTTCTAACTTCGTGAGGGGGAATCCTCCCCTAGGTGAATTAAATACATGTTATTATCTTCGGGGGCTACGTACGCACGAGGTGACGGGAGTCCGTGCGTAGCTACTATTATGCCATGTCCGGGTAGCCTAGGACCCACTAGCATGCTTTATGTGTGTACCTGTAACCTTGCCTGTAATATTAAACTGCTAATATGACCGAAAGAGTGATTGAAAGTTTAAAAGACAACTAGATTTCATATTGTTAACCTTCTAAAAAGAGAATTGTTTCCGCTGTGAATATATATGTGTACCTGGACTGGGTTGTATTATGGAGTGTTACTAAATTGGACAAATGAGTTTCAAAAACAAAGATTTCAAAACCTATATTTCATGTTTCTTTTAATAAANNTTTTCTTGATAAAATACGAATTTATTATGTGGATATGTGTAACTTTGGGTGCCTGAGTCGCTTGAGTGATTCGCGAGCAGGAAGACCCTGTATTTGTGTATGTATTCTTATGAGCACCTGAGTCGCATGTATGATTCGCGAGCAGGCTAGCCGTATTATATTGAGAGGTGCACTTTTGGGATGGGTCGGTCGATCCCTCGGCAGTGCACAGAGAGGATTATTATATTGAGAGCCGCACTTTTGGGACGGGCTGATCGATCCTTCGGCAGTGCGTAGAGAGATTGAGAGATGCACTTTTGGGACGGGCCGATCGATCCTTCGACAGTGCATAGAGAGATTGAGAGCCGCACTTTTGGGATGGACCGACCGATCCTTCGGCAGTGCGTATAGAGGTTGAGAGATGCACCTTTGGGACGGGTCGATCGATCTTTCGGCAGTGCATAGAGAGGTTGACTATCTTATGACTCCGGCCGGTTGTCTTACCCTTGTGTGCGCATGACTATTTGGTACTATTCTATTGGGATTGACTTGACATGTATTTGGGAAAAAAGGAAGTGTACATTGTTGTTTATTCTCAGTGATTACCTGGATTTATGTACTTGATATGTACTCGTTGCTCACTGTCTTACATGTCTACTGTATTTCATCATATTCTGTCATATATTATATTGTCGGACCCTAGTAAGTGTCTAATTTGACCTCTCGTCACTACCTCTCTGAGGTTAGGCGAGCGGCTTACTGAGTACACGTTGTTTTTGTACTCATGCTACACTTGCTGTGCATTTTATTGCACAGGTACTTTCCTAGCAATGTGGAGGATTCGGAGACTTAGGCGAGCTGTATCATCGGGAGGCGATCCGCAGCTGACAAAGTCACCTTCATACTGTATTTATTTCATTTTAAATTTTCTTGTCGAGTTGTATTTCGGACAGGCTTTGTAATGATTGTATAAATTCTTAGAAATTGCTCATGCACTTGTGACACCGGGTTTTGGGATATGTGTTGGGATATAATTTCTTAAGTGTAATCTTTAAGCCATTGTTTTTAATTAACAGACTTTTATTTGGTTAATATGTAATTAAGTGAAAGGAAATATTTTTATAAATGTTAAAACCGAAAAGTTATTTCAATTAATTAATGAGTTGGCTCGCCTGACATACATGTCCGGCGCCATCACGACCTTAGGGATTTTTGGGTCGTGAATACTGGTGAAAATGATAACACTAATGAAGACAAAGAGATGATACTGGTTAGCATCAACTGCTTGTTGTTTTATTTTCATCTTCACATGTCAAATTCAGATTGTGCTGATGCTAGTGACCAATTCATTTGAGTAGTAAAATGATTGTGACGCCCTTGGTCCCAGTGCACCTTTTAGTTGTGTGCAATAAAGGTAACATGTATCAGATCTGTTGATGATTCTGCTGCTGGGAATCTGAACAATATTTGCATTAACAGTATGCTTTCCTTTATGGCTTAAGGAATGATTAAACTTATTTTGTATGCACGTATCTGCTTCTATTGAAGTGCATTAATGAGTAAAGAAGTCTTTGTCTAGTTTGGTCCTTCCATTGTTTGGAAGGAAATTCTGATTGTTATTTTCTGTTCTATTAGATGCAAGTATGTGGAGTTCATTTTCTATCACAATTTCAATCCGTGGACTTAATTTATTGTGATGCTTGTTATATCTCTTGACGAGTATGAATAGATTTTTGTCTTTTACTAACCATGCCGCTAAACTCTTTATGCAGTGTGCAGCCAGCAATGCAAGGAAAAGTTGATCCTTCTGTTTTAGCTGCTTCACCTCCATCGACGCAGCTTGATCAGGTAAAGGTGTTTCTTTTACATATGGAAGCGGTGTCCAGTTAATGCTCCCTCAAAAGGAGACAAAGAGACACTGGATGCAGAATTTTCTCTCTTTGTTTGATCAATAACTTGTTTGCCAGATGAGGGAGAGATTGATGGCAGAGATAAGACATAAGTATCAGAAGGTCAAGAAGGTACATCATTAAGCCGCTTGCACATCAGAACACAATGATTTGTCTTTCTGCCGTTGCTTGTTGGGTTTCAGGGTCTGTATCTTCTTAAATATGTATATCTGTTTTGTAGCCTCAAGTGCGTTATTTATAGTTTGTGCACTGCTTTCATGTTTGCAACACAATATCTTAATCTTCAATGCTGGTCCTTGTTTGTGAGTTATATTAGATGGATCTTCATGGTGTTGTCTTTTAAATGATGTATCTATCACTGAAAAGTGTTTTTGTCAGGTTGATGGTTTAGTTAGTACATCTTCAAACACTTTCTTGAGCCGTTTTTAGAACTACTGAGCTTACAACTTTCCCTGTGTTATATTATTCAATTATGTTACTTGTGTTTGCAAGGTTAAGAACTGAATATGTGTCTCTGTGGGTACATTTTCTATTTTTTTCAGTCTAATTCTGTAGATGCATCTCTCAGGCTCCTGAAAAGTTCTCAGAACTGCAAATACAAGCTTATCTGAGAACCCGTTGCTTTCCGACATAGATGAAGTGCAGAAATCTGCTGCTGGAAGGGGAATAGGTGGTGTGCGGACTAAAAGGATTGCTTCTGAAGCAAATAGGGAATTTATTTTCTCCTCATCTTTTACTGGGGACAAAGAGTAAGTAACAGTCATTTGGGTTTTCTCGTGATTCGTTTTCCTCTCTTGCTTAAATCATCATCTCCTACTATAAAATTGCATGTTGGTGTTTATTAGTGTCCTTGCGTCTGCTGGGGAAGATCAAACCAGAATGAAGCCAAGTGAAGTACTAACAGAAAATAGTTTGCCAAATTCTGCGACTGCAAGTGATGCTGCAACAAGGAAATCTAGTGTGCTAGAATCAATCGTGACTGAACCTGGAAGGGCATTTAATGATGATGTGGAGACGTATCTGTATGACAGGGGTCATCTTCGAGTCAGCAGACTGAGAGCCATGGGTGTTCGCATGACTCGAGATTTACAGAGAAATTTAGATATGATTAAAGAGATTGAGGAAGAGAATGTATCCTCAGAAACAAAGATTTTAGTGATGTGCCTACTGTCAGTGACATTGCTGTACATTCCCCTGGAAATGTCTCTGATACAATTCCGCAGATGAACTCATCCAACCCAGATAATGATGGGAAGGCTTGTTCAAACAACAAAAGTGAAGAGTCTGAGTTGAAAAGCGGGACTTCAATTCAGATATCTTTTGAAGATCATTTTGCACATGATTGCGCCAATGATGATGATGATATATTTGCACATTTATTGGCAGGTGATCCAGCGGTGGAATTTCTATTGATCATTCCCCCTCAAAAAAGCAGACTCTGGATTCTGCTTCGGATGTTGAGTGGGAGGAAGGAGTGATTGAAGAGAAACGTGACTTGCTAAGCAATAACTCTCAAGGGGAAAGCCAGGCTACACCGGAGAAAGATGGCATGGATGATGAGGTTGAAGTAGAATGGGAAGAAGAATGTGTAGATATTTGCAACGAGCCTTCCTTATTTCCATTTGATTCAAGAAGTGCTTCTGAAGGTGCTTTGGAAGAAGAAGCGAATTATCAGGAAGCAGTAAGGAGGAGTCTTGAGGATTTGAGAGATCATAGATGCATAGATGAATCTCATGAGAATAAGATGTCTGAAGAAGCTATTCAAATGGTTAAAGAATTACCATCTGAAATTCAGACTGCACACTTGCATGATACTGTCATGAGACGGATATTGCGGAGGGTAATAACTGTTTGGGAAACCAGTTAGGGGAACAATTTCAAGCTAATTCGGGTTATAGAAATATGCAGATTGAAGAAGCAACCAATCAAGCTGACAGAAATTTGCATTGTGATATACCTATGGGACCAACTGCTCCTCTTGATGGGTCAGAGGTTGGCATGATTAGGAAGAAGAGAGCTGATACCACTGTTAAAGTTTCGAGTAACGCAAAAAGTGCGTCAGATGTTACTTCGATAGAACAAGCATGATTTAACGAATTGCCCAATGCAAGAACCTTTGATGCTCAACAATATGAATCTGGAGCTGCCTCACATCGTTATACGCATGAGTCGACAGAACCCGCCAAAGCTTTCAGGGAGGGTTTTATAAGTGATGCAAATAGTGCACAAAAACTAGATGATGAAGGTACTTGTGATGTTTATTGGAAGGGAAGGATCTCTTTGGCAATTTTGGATTCTGCAGGTAGCAAAGAAGATCAAAAGGTTATGATGACTAGTTTGAAGGAGGAGATGCATGTATTGGATAAAGAGCGTGAAAACCTAGGAGATGAGCAGAGAAAGCTTGAGCGTAATGCAGAGTCTCTAAGCTCTGAAATGTTTGCAGAGTGCCAGGTAGGTTTTAGATGATATTTATATTTTGTGATGCAACTTTAGACCTAATTTATTTCCAAATATCAAATTTCAGTAGTTTCAATATTAGGATACAGATCCTGAAGACCCTGATTAGCCAGACACCTGTCCAATCTTTTGAAAATGCAGTGTTCATCTAACCCGCCATTCCCCCAAGTATACATGCTGCCATTAAATCCCAAATCAGTAAGCTGACAAATATTAATACATTGGTTGAAATCTTCCACTTCCACCTCCAAACCTCCATACTTTTCCATTTCATCTATTATCACATTAAATCACCCCCAACTAGCCACGGTGTATCAATAGTACAAGAAATATGATATAGATCATACCATAGTGCCACTCTAATTGCTCTATCAGTGCTACCATATACCATAGTGAGTACCAACTCTTGTCCTCCAATCAAATGTGTCAATTTCAGAGAGAGAAGTTAGTCTGTGTCCATCTGAGTCTCCACCTGATAGTCCTCGTCCACAAATACCCAGATTTTACCAGTATTATTGTGCCAAGCAGTTGACATACCCACCCACAGCTTGTACATTTCAATGTCTCTTTGATGTTGAAATGGTTCCGTTAATGCAATAACATTGAAATTTTTCTGTCTGTTTAACATCACCACTCTTTCAAAAGCTTGCTGAGTGTTAAATATTCCATATCAGTGCACTATTCATTGAGAAACTTTAGACATTGAAGCTGTTCTCCTTGTTTGCACACCTTCAGTACTTGCTGGAGGTACACTTTTATCTCCGGTTGCCTTCCTGGTGTTGTCCTTTTTGTTTTGTGCTATACGTCTTGGTGATATGCCTCCGTTAACCATGGCCTTTTGCATATCTTCTGCTATGCTATGTTCTGTTCATCCATCTCATAATCATCACCTATGTCAATTTCTTTATCTTCACCCATTTCTATTTGTTGCTTCCCTCCTCTTTTTTTTTTGACAATGTAACAGTTCTGTTTGTATTAATCAATCTTCAGCACAAAGGTTGTGCTGGAAGCCAAAAGAAAGAGTTTACAAAAGCCTACAAAGCTCCCTATTCTAATCCTTGCTCTTCTTACAAGGAGTCTAGGACCTGAAGAATTGACTCTAAGTCAACACTCTATTCTGCTTTACACCAAAAACAAAAAAGAAGAATACAATTCATCTTAATTTTCTGAATAGAACTAGTTGAATCCTCAAAACATCTTGCGTTCCTCTCCTTCCATATTGTCCACCAAATGGTTGCAGGGACAATTTTCCATCTGTCTTTGTTGGAGTCAGTGCACTTCCCCCCTTCATTCCAGCTTGACAATAGTTCAGATGTTCTTCCTGGCATTGACCATCTAATGCCTCTGAGCTTCCCTCCTTTTTCAAAATTCTTAGTTACCAACTGAGAGTTATTCCTGTGCATGTCCTCCTTTTTGGTCACGCTATCATCCTTCTTGTTGATATTAAGTTCTTTCATGTTTTCCCCAATTTCTTCTTCTTATTGTGTTCCTGTGGAGTTATTGCCTCTTGTTGTTTCATGGTTGTTCCTTGATCCCCTGCTGATGATGATTGTGTATCCTCCGGTGATTCTGTATGAGTCCCCTCCCCTTCATCTTCTATTGTCTTGCTCAAGCTTTCCTCAGGTGGTTTGTCAGGCACCTTGTTTAGGTCCGCATCCTGCATTACTTTTGTCGTTTCATGTTCCTTTTCTGTGTCCCCTGATTTACACATCTCTTCCTCAACTGTCTTGCTTGCCCCTCCATTGTTGTGACTTTGTTCTTCCTTATGCTTCTGATTGTTGTTGGTTTCCTTTTCTATGTTTTCATCTTGTTTTGATTGTTCTTCCTGCTTGTTTGTGTTGGCATTGCTTTGTTCTACCAGTTCATCATTGTAGCTACTTGGTTCACTTGATATGTTACGTTCCTTATTGTTTTCTTGCTAGCAGGTTTATCAGTTGAACTGCACTCCGTCACTGATTGTAACTGGTTACCTTCATCATGTGATTTGCCGAAAGAAGATTCCACCCATGGTTTGGCTGTTTCAACCTTTTTTGTTCTCTGTGCTTCAACTATTTCCACAGTGTTCTCATCCCCCACATGTGTAAGTGCTTCAAAAGAATTCACATTGTTCTTCTCTTGTCCATTTGTCATTCTTTGCTGACTATTTTCTTCTTTATTGTCCTTTGCATTCCTCCTTTTCGCTCCTCCATAATGTTATGCTTATTCTTTTTATTTGTGACTGCATTCCACTCCATTTTTGTGTTATTCCTGTTGCTCCTCCCATGTTTGTTTGCTCTCTTCCCAGATGTTTCGATGATCTGTTTCTGCATTGATTTTTCAGGTGCTTCATTTGCTCCTCCTTTGGTTCTTCTTTCTTGGGTCTATATTCAAGGTGAATTACCCAGCAGCCTTGTAAATCATGCCCTTGTAACTTACAATGGGTACAATATTTAGGCAAGTAGTCATATTGTATTTTTTTCCATTTTGCTTTTACCTCTCCAGTCTCCTCATCTACACAACTAATGTGAATTCTCTAAAGTATTCTTTCAGTAAATCAACTTCCACCTTCACACACGCAACTTGGTCTGGTCTGATTATTTGTAGCTTTATGAATCACCAAGGGAGCGACTACTGCTTGGGCCAGGGAGAACATTGATCTTTGTCAAATATGTGGGTAATCCAGGAAATGAGATCCATGCAACTGCAGTCGTAGTTTCTTCCTCAGGGTTAAACCATGGATCCCATATTAAAAATCTAAAGGATATATCCTTCCCCTGAAGTGTAATTCAAAAGCACTTGATGTAAGAGCAGCATAGTCCTCCAACAAAGATAGTCGTATTAGTATGTGTCTCTCCTCCAAGAAACCAATGTTACAACGCTCTTTGATCTCTAATTGAATTGGTAAAATCCTCCTAAACTCTTGTAAATCTGGCCGGCCATATGAGAATTTTGCAATAACAGCATATTGTAAGTTTTGGCGTCGCGACAATGCATCAATCTCTTTCTTTGTCCGTGCAATAGTTGGTTCTCCATGAAGGTATGTAATAGGTTTAAGGTCTAATATTCCACTTGTTCGGGTGGTTAGGAGCTAAGTTGCTCGGACACGGGTGCGGGTGTCCGACACGGGTGCGGATCTAGAGGTCGGATCCTTTGAGGTATAAATTCTAAGATTCGGGGATACGGATCCTAGTACGGATACGGGTGCGAGGATCCGGCTAAAAAAAATTCAAAAAAATAAAAATATATCTAAATTATGAGAAATTTGGTGGAATACTTATGTATAGCTTGTAAAGTGTGATTTTCTTTTTTATTCTCAAATTGTAGATAAGTAAAGAATTAATTTCCTGGATAAGGTATGCTATTTTCTTCAAATTCGCCCTAGTTTTGGTACTGATTTCGAGAATCAAATTGTATCTCGTCTCGTATTTTTCCGCCCGTCGCGGTCAAAGTACCCAAAAGTGTTTGACCAAATCCGGTACAAATCCCATACCCACATCCATACTAGTGTCGTGTCGACACGGGTACGGCACCTAAACTGCCATGTCGGAGCAACTTAGGTTAGGAGAATGAGCTTGGGTTGGATAGAGAAAAATTAAGTCGTATGGCATTGTTCCTTGGGAGCGATTATACCGAAGGAGTGAGGTAAGCCTGCTTGTGGCTCTTTTACAGAGAGCCATATCCTGCTCACAGGTGTATCTGCCTCTTTTTTACTACAGCAACTAGTCTTGTTTGCATATTCTCATCAGGGAACTATAGATACTACAGTTCTTATATGTGGAGCAACTTTGCTTTGTGTGAGATATGAAGAAGTACTGATCCATTCTTTTTGCCATGGTGCAGTGGGATTGGTATTGTTAATGCCATTGAAGTTCTAAATGCATTTCCTGAGGAAGACGGTCTTCAGAAATTTCGGGAGTGGGTGGAATCGCCAGATCCGTCCATTCTTGGGGGGCTTGATGCACAGGCAGGTTCCAGCACTAGGAAGAGAGGGTGTGAAGTTGGTGATCCTGATATGAGTTGCTCAAGCAGCAATGTGGAAGGCAATTCCGCGTCTGATGAAAATGTCTAGTCTGAGGATAGAGTTCAAAAGTTGAAGCAGATTTTCATGAATAAACATGTAAAACATTGTGTCCTTTTGTGTCAAATCTATTGTCTATTTGATTGGGAAAGCATGTTCTTACTCTTTCTTTATATTGGCACCGTGTTCACAGAGAAACATTAGTAAAAACTGGCATATTCCTTCCTCGTTTCCGAGTGATGCTGTGATTTCAGCATATGCTTCTCCACGGGTTGACAAGTCAACAGAGCCTTTTGCATGGGGGAAGCCTGATGTTTCTGTGCTTCGCAAGTGAGTTATATTTGATTTTTTCCTCTAATGGTCTACTGAGGATTTGGGATTTATATATATATCTCTAAATGAACATTTGTTTGTTGCAGAGTTTGTTGGGAGAAATTCGGTTGGAGCGCCAGAAGGCAGATGAATTGCTAGTACCGGTTCTGAAAGAGTACAACAAACATGAGGTTGATCCTTTTTCATCTTCCCGTACCTGTCATGAAATTTAAAAGCAAATGGATGTACACACTAAGCACGTCAATTGGCATGTCTCTTTTGAGATAACGAAATGAATTCTATGATAATACAAACATGAGTTCACCACTTCTATTGTTTCTTGTGTGCTCTGCACTTATTGTTTTTTCATTTTGTAGTAATTTGTCTGATTGGAAAAAGAGGAAGCTGATTTAGAACATTTCTCTCAATGTTCCTTTGTTTACTTGACGTAGACACAACTTCGACTGGAATCCTTCTATACTTTCTGTGATTAAAGGTGGTGTTTGTTATGCAGATATGGATGCAAGGTGTTTGAAGGAAAGCCTAAT
>MDKJ01242928.1:0-73537 GCA_005239525.1 Nicotiana knightiana | reverse complement strand
CTAGTTGTGTGTGTGGTAGACTTTAAAGAAACTATAGGTAATCTTGAAAGAGAGAAAGAGTCTTTAATGTGTAAAATCAACAGTGTTGAAAATGAGAGAGATGGCCTAATGGTGGTGTTGTAGACCTTCAAGATACCATAAAAAATCTTGAAAAAGAAAAGGAAGTAATAGAAGAAAAAACAAGAAGGGTAGAAAGTGAGAGAGATGATCTAGTTGTAGTAGTGGTAGATTTGAAAGAAGAAGTGGAGAATCTGAACAATGAAAAGGCTAGTCTGAGTGTGAAGATTGGTGCTGTTGAGTAGGAGAGAACTGAACTTCTAGTAGTAATCACAGATTTAGAGGAAACCATTCAGGGACTAAGACAAGAACCTGGCTCCTCAAGTGTGGATAAAGGAAAGGAAATAGCTAGTGAAAAATATATCCATCTTGAAAAGGAACTTAATGAAGCCAAAACGAGTATGTGCAGTGAGGTTGAGAAAAATAAGGAGTTGTGAGATGAAGTGAGCAAAATAAAATCTAATCTTAACAAACCACTGAATTGGACTCGGTCCACCAATGTTTTCATTGCCATGTACTTCAATAACAGTGGAAACAGGCAGGGGATCGGGTTTCAAAAGGAGAAAACTCCCTACAACCCACAACAAATATGTCACAGTCCTAGACAATTGGCTCTGTACCCATTGTGGAAACAATGGGCACTTCAAGGAAAGCTGCCCAGCCAAGGATCAACAAGTCCAGAAAAACAAGATGTTTGCAGGCAAGAGGAATACAAAGCAGGGACCAGGTCCCAGCAAGAAATATCAATTCCTGCCGGCATGGAGTAGAAGAATTCTTATTCATCCCTTTCCTAACTACAAGGGACCCAAACTTGTTTGGGTTCCTAAATATAACCATTGGTTTAATTGTGCAGGGATCAGTGAGAGGAACTGGACTACAATGGATCATGGACAACGGATGGTCAAAGCATATGAGTGGAAACACTATGGATTTTCTCTCATTGAAAGCCCTGCAGGGAGGGGATGTATCCTTTGGCAATGGAAAGAAGGGATACATCCTTGGTGTTGGAAGAGTTGGAAAGTCTCTGGAGCACTCAATAAAAAATGTGTACTATGTGGATGGCTTAAAATATAGCTTATTGAGTGTCTCTCAAATTTGTGATAAAGGAAACAAAGTGGAGTTCTTATCCAAAGTGTGCACTGTTACTAGCCTAGTAATTGGAGAAGTGGTGTTGATAGCCAAGAGACACAAAAACATCTATGTTGCTGATTTTGAATCATTGGAAGCTGGTGAGTGAACTGCTTGAAAGCAGTTGATGATGAAGCAGAGATTTGGCATAGAAGGTTGGGTCATGCCAGCTTTTCCCTCTTGAACAAACTGATAAAGAAGGACCTGGTTCGTGGTCTGCCAAACTCCAAGTTCAAGGAGCACAGGGTCTGTGATGCGTGCTCTAAAGGAAAACATGTGAGATCATCTTTTAAGCCTAAGAAAGATGTCAGTACATCCAGGCCTCTTGAACTACTTCACATGGATTTATGTGGGCCCATGAGAATTCCAAGCAGAGGTGGAAAGAAGTATATTTTTGTGATTTTGGATGATTACTCAAGATTGACTTGGACATTATTTCTTAGAACAAAAGATGAGACGTTTGAAGTATTTTAGGCCTTTTTCAAGAAAATCCAAGTGAAGATGGACTTGAAAGTAGCTTGCATTAGATCCGACCATGGAACCGAATTTGACAATGCAAAATTTGATGAGCTTTGCACTGAAAATGGAATCACACACAACTTCTCACCCCCTAGGACTCCTCAGCAAAATGGAGTAGTGGAAAGGAAGAACAGAACCCTGGAAGACATGGCTCGAACAATGCGCATTGATAGTGGGATTGCTAAGAATTTATGGGCAGAAACAATCAACACTGCCTGCTACTTGGTGAACAGGTGCATGATAAGGTCCTTCCTGAAAAAGACTCCTTATGAAATTCTCAATGGAAGAAAGCCAAAAATAACCCATCTGAGAGCCTTTGGTTGCAAGTGCTATGTTCTAAACAATAGGAAGGATCAACTAGGAAAGTTCGATGCCAAAAGTGACGAAGGAATCTTTTTGGGATACTCTTCTCAAAGCAAAGCATACAAAGTGTACAACAAGAGAACACAATGTGTAGAAGATAATGTTCATGTGCTCTTTAATGAGACTCCTTCCTCAAACAGGGACGAAAATGGTGATGATCAAGACAATCAACCACTCCTGGTTCCTGGAGAGATTTCTGATGTCTCAAATGGCAAGACTGACATGATGAGTCAAGCCAAGGAGATGAATGAATGCAATGCAATCTCTTCCTCCAGTTCACAGGAAGAACCAGGTACCTCAATCTCTCCCACAGAAGCTGAAGAAATAGTTGGAGATGCTGTGGAAGGTACTCCCCAGGTAGCAGAACAAGCAGCACAGGGAAACTCCTCTAATTTACCAAGTTCTTCCACCAATCAAATTCAGGTCCCAAATTGGAAACATAAAAGTTCTCATCCTCTTGATAACATAATCACTCCCCTTGTTCTGGAGTTCAAACCAGGTCCAAAACCAGAAATTCCCTAGCCTTCTCAGCCTTTTTATCCCAAATAGAACCCAAAAATATCAAGGAAGCTCTGAAGGATGTAGATTGGATCATTGCTATGCAGGAGGAGCTTCATCAGTTTGAAAGAAACAAAGTATGACATCTGGTACCTCGACCCTCAGACAGAACCCATAGGAACCATGTGGGTGTTCAGGAACAAGCTAGATGAAAATGGGAAAACTACCAGAAATAAAGCAAGACTTGTAGTTAAGGGTTATAATCAAGAGGAAGGAATTGATTATGATGAAACATTTGCTCCTGTTTCTCGTATGGACGCCATTCGAATTCTCATTGCCTTTGCATCTCATATGGAATTCACTTTATTCCAAATGGATGTGAAGAGTGCATTCCTGAATGGACATCTCAAGGAAGAAGTATATGTCAAGCAACCCCCTGGGTTTGAAAGTCATGCTCATCCAGAGGATGTCTTCAAATTGGACAAAGCCCTGTATGGTTTGAAGCAAGCCCCCAGAGCTTGGTATGAAAGGCTATCCAAGTTTCTACTGGATAATGGATGCACTCGAGGAAAGATTGACAACACCCTATTTCTGAAGAAACGGGGAAGGAACCTTCTTATTGTCCAGGTGTATGTGGATGACATTATTTTTGGGGCTACAGTAGACTCACTATGTAAGGAATTTTCTCTGCTTATGGGTAGTGAGTTTGAGATGCGCATGATGGGGGAACTGAACTTCTTCCTGGGTCTTCAAGTGAAACAATCCACAAAAAGAACATGCATCAGTTAGCAGAAATACATCAAGGAGCTGCTCAAGAGGTTTGACATGGAAAATTCAAAGGTGATTGATACACCCATTGCAGTGGCTACCAAACTTGACATAGATGAATCTGGCTCTCCTGTAAATCAAACAATGTACAGGGGAATCATTTGTTCTCTACTCTATCTCACTGCAAGCAGGCCATACATTGTGTTCAGTGTAGGATTATGCACAAGGTTTCAATCCAATCCCAAGGATTCTCATCTAAAGTCTGCTAAAAGAATTCTACGCTATATCAAGGGCACATAGGACCTGGTCCTATACTATCCCTCAGGTGACAATTTCAATCTTGTTGGTTATGCTGACGCTAATTATGCAGGTTATCTGGTGGACATGAAGAGTACTTCAGGGATGGCTCATTTCCTTGGATCTTGCCTAATATCTTGGGGTACAAGGAAGCAGAACTCAGTGGCCTTGTCCACGGCTGAAGCAGAATATGTTGCAGTTGCATCCTGCTGTGCTCAGCTGCTGTGGATCAAACAAAAACTGGAGGATTTTGGAGTGTATATTGACAACATACCACTTCTATGTGACAACACAAGTTCTCTCAACATGAAAAAGAACCCGGTGCAACACAAGAGAACTAAGAATATTGATGCGAGACATCACTTCCTCAGAGACAATGTTGAAAAAGGGCACGTTTGCATGAAGTTTTGCTGCACTGAAGATCAGATTGCAAATATCTTTACCAAGGCACTGGGAAGGGAACATTTTGAGAAAACAAAATGGCACTTTTGCTGCTGAAACCTAATTAGGGACCCGGTTCCCCTTCTTGGATATGAATATCATACTCAGGTACAGATAGCTAAAGTGTTTTCTGACGAAGTCTAACTCACATCAATACCGTTGCAGGTAGACACGCATGATGATTACAGAATTTAAAGGAGTGGCACTGTAGAATAAAAAAAACTGAGCAATCTTTTTACAAGAAAAAATAGGTACGGGACCTGGTCCCGGTACCCCAGGTTAGTAGTTATGTGTGTTCTCTCTCTTTTTCAAAAAGCAACTGCATTAATTACTGCTGCCACATCGTCTACCTTTTCAGAAATCACGTCTATAACGTCTATCACTCCACCCTTTCAACTCCCTCTGCACGTTCCCTAAACGCCTACCACCTTTTGAACATGTTCCCCTTCTCTCTCAATTACTCCACTCTCCTATAAAGCTCATTCGTCCCTAACCGCTCCTCACACATCTCCTCTCACTCTCTCCTTCTCCTGCAAAAATACTTCTCTATCTCTGAAGCTTTTCCACAACCGTCGAAAAATGGCTGCTACAAACAAACCCTCTCTCATCCCTACCTCTGATTCCAACACTGTCTCAACGGAGGATAAAATCTCCTCTCCTCCAGATGTCGTCATCTCCACTCCTACTTCCTCTTCACTTTCACCTGTTTCAGAAACACCCAAAGAATCTCCAGTCCCAGAAGCACCTCTTACTTTTCCCCTTTCAGCTGAATCACCACAGAAAACCCTAGACACTGAAACAACCATTGTACCCCATTCCTCATTTGTGCCACCAACAGAACCTTTAACCACTGAAGCTTCTCAAGTTTCTGAAGCTTCAGAGGACGAACCTGACCAATACATCAACTCCTTTCTTCTCAATTCCACGACTTCCATGGAATCTCCAGAAAAAGAGGCAGCCGATAACATAATGGCCATTGCCTTTGAGAATCCCCCCTCTGAAGGTGATTTTTCTCTTCCTGAAACTCATGGAGCAGCATCATCCTTTTTAGAGGATGAGAGGACCATGGTCCTATTTGAGTCTCCTCGACATGAGTCTGTGTCTGACAAACTCAGTGAGGAACCTGGTTCCCCTCCTTCCAATATCCCACAAGAGCAAATCTTTTATACTCCTCCTCTTGAGTCCATCCCTCCACTTACTGAGCCCCTAAATGAAGATGATGAGGATTGGTTCTGAGTGCTCGTTTTAAACTCCGTCAGAGGGCGAGTACTCCAGAAATCTCTGTGAAGCGTTCATCCACCAGGTTGCAGAAGAAGGAGGCTATTGATTTGGCTCTTGAGAAAAGTAATAAGAGTAGTAAGCAGAAGAAATAAAGGTTGGTGAAGGAAGGTCAGGTGGTAATAGATAAAGTTATTCTGGTTATTGAAGTAGAGGAAGAAACTGCCGAGGAACCTAGTTCCTTAGTAGGAAGGAAGAGGTATGTGTCTGGTGGAGAACAGAAGAGAAGAAAAAGACTTTGTCACCCCCAAAAGGAGAGAAGTCTAAGAAGGAGGTTGGAGAAGCAAGTGAAAAGAAAATAGTGTCTACAGCTAGTGTCAAAGGAAAGTCTGTGAAAGTGACGGGTAAACGAAAAAGGGAGATAGAAACTGTGGGAGGACCTAGTTCTATGAAGACCGTACCAAGCAACAACGGAAAATGGCAGGAGAATGTTTGCAATCAAAGAGTGCTGCGGGGTCGCACGTTTGACCCTAAGATTCTTGAAATGGCTGGGATGAGTCAACTCATGGCTATGGTTGAATTTCAGAAATGGGAACATCTGTTTAATGTGAGTGGGCCCAAGGTGTATGAGGAGGCTGTGCAGGATTTCTATGCAACCCTGTTTACTCCTACTAAGGGCCATGTTTATGTGTTGGTGGAGGGTGTCGATAGTTTCTTTGATGATGTTGCTCTGGGGACAATCCTAAATGTTCCATCAACATGGCTGTCTTCTGTGGATCCAAATAAGTATTCTTGTTAGGGAGAATTTAGGCGAGCTATAGTTAAGCCGGGGGTTCAACAGGGGGAACGGGTTCAAAAGAAGGAAATGCTCCCTCTTTATCAACTTCTTTTTGAGCTCGTAAATAAGGTCCTTCTTCCCTGTGCTGAAAGGCGTTCCATTGCTTCCCGTGCTGATATGATTTTAATGGAAGCTCTTTACCAGTTCAAGCCAGTCAACCTACTTGCGCTTATGATTTCTCATATGGATAAGGTTATCACGGTCAAGGATGGGAATCACGGGCTCCCCTATAGTTTTCTACTTACTGGGTCTTTAAACATTTTAAGGTACCAGTCAAGAATCCCCGGGTAGGGACCCGCAAGCAAAGCTTTTCTAAAACAACCCTTGAAGAATGTGAGTGTTTCGAGAAGGCTAGGGGCAACACTTCTACCATATCGCAACTAATCAATGCTCTGAATGCTGCCAATGATGTGATTAAGCGATTGAAGGCTCAGATTGCCATTTTGGAGGTTCGGCCAAGCCAAGATGGTGAGGGACCTAGTTTTGGTAGCTCCTCAAATGAAGAAATTGCCCGCTTAACCAAGGAGAACTGTGAGTTGCGGCAACAGGTTGAGAACCTAAAGGTGAAACTCCTCTAGGAACAGTCCTCTGCCAATGCTCGCATGGACCTAGTTCTCCGGACTCTCACTGGTTCCTCCTCCAAGCCCTCCTCCTCTAGTGCCCCCTAGGCCTTGTCTTCTATAATCTATCTCTGCTCTGATGTGGTTACCAGTGTTTTTTCTTTTTGTTTTTTTGTGATTGGGATTGGATAACACCTGGCTGCTCCTGTTGCAAAATCCAAAAGAAGTCCTTTGCTCTTTCAAGTAAAGAGTTCTCTATGTTTTCAAGCTTTTAATGAATAAAATCAGTCTTTTTATATTCTCATCAATGTTTTTTGCCTTCTTCTTCTATTTTCTATCATGTTGTGTGCACATAAGGGGCTTGAGTTAACTTTATTGGACTTCTTTATGATTTCTGCCTGTTTATGCCTTTTTATGATGCCAAAAGGGGGAAGTTTAGGGGATAATTGGGCACATTTTGGAAAATGATGGCAGTGATTAAGGGGAAAGCACATAGACAGGGGAAGCTCTTTGAGAATCTGGTCGCTCATCTGTTATGATCTGCTGATGTTAGCATATATAACTGTTCCCCAATTATAAAAGTTTTTCATCATCAAAAAGGGGGAAATTGATAGGTTGTATTCTGTTTTGATGATGTTCAAACTTTTATATGAAGAACCAGATAAAGGACCTGATCTGTAGACATCACAACCAGTCAACTTTAACTCAAAGAATTCTGGACAGTGCACTGTTGAAAAATAAAAGGAACAGCTGAGGGACCTGATCCCTTGATAGACTCCCAGACGATAGTATAGGTCAACTCTACAGCTGTAAAAAGTTGTGGCAGAAAAGTGACTGCCTGCAACTGTACACGCTACAATGCAGTAGTCACTTCCCATTGGTTGTGAAGTGTGCTCTCAAGATATGGGACATCCTCCTTGGAATGTGCCAAGGTCTTTAATATATTTTTTGAAGACAAACAAGAACATTCACTTGAGAAATTACTAAGAACATTCTCTCAAGCATTAAAGTGGTCTCTAGCATTGAAGATTCAAGTGTTTCAAGAGCAAGAAGACAACTCTACTAAGAAGGACCAGTTCCACCTTGTGTCGTTAGTGTCCTTAGTTGAGTTGTAATCTTGCATTTTGTTTTCATTGTATCCTACTCGCTTTTGTAGAAGCATCGTGTTAGGAATCTCTCAACATAAACCTCTTCTGTTTCTGTAGTGACTAGTGTAGTCACGAGTGAAAAGTCTTTGTAAGTAGAGAGTGACAAAGTGGCTTGTAATAGTGATTACAAGTTAGTGAGTTAAAGACTTTGTAATAAGAACATTACAAAGTGGCTTGTAATAGTTTAGATTACAAGTTAGTGAAGTTGAAATCCTACAAGTGTAGGTCGTGGTTTTTTTCCCCTTGAGTGGGATTTTTCCACGTAAAAATCCCTTGTCTCTTTTACTTGCTTTAGTAGAGGACCAGGTATCTCTACAGTTTGGTGGACTCATAGAAACTATCACTAAGGCTTATTTTGAATCATTTGGTTGGTAATTTGCTAGATATTGTTGGCTCGAAGGCTAATTTTAAAGGCAAGGCTATGATTGAACTTTGACTGATATTTGGAGCGAGGTAAGTGTTGCGTCTAACCTTGACTTGAGGGTTTAGGAACCTTTGCATGTTTGTTATGTGATAATTCATGTGAGTGGCGTATACGTGAGGTGATGAGTACCTATGCACCGCCAATTTATCTGTTTTACCTGCTTCTTTCCATTTTCCCTTATATTGATTTCCTTCTTGCTTTACTTGTTACATGTCTAACTGTAATTCCGTGCTTAATTGTTACATGTTGGACATTTGTTCCCCCATAGGATTATTGCTCTCTCTTTTATTGGTTTAAGATTTTCTTATTGGCAACTTATGTGATATCCTTGTTTGGTCTCGCTGAGTAGTAATAAACTTATTGAGTTTTATTATTTATACGGCTCCCGATTGCTTTGTTTAAAATTTCAAGTGTTGGTAAGGTCCTTGTGTAAATTTTATGAAATTTTTGTTCACTATGTGTAATTTACTATGATATGGTAGGATCAGGTTGCACGCCGCAACAGGAGGAATAAGGGTGAATATGATTATTCGGTGAGATCGGGTTGGACGTCGCGACAGGAGAAATAAGGGTGGATTGAAACCGAGTAATAAGGGTGAATTATTATGTTGATATTGAAATATGGTGGGATCGGGTTGCACGCCGCAACATATATATAAAATTTACTTTTATTGTATTTGTTACAGAGAAATAAGGAAGGATTTGTGTTGTCTGGTCGGATCGGGATGCGCGCCGCATCAATATATGTATTTATTTTTTCTTCGCTGACTGCGTAAGTTATTCGCTGAGGTTACGTATTTATTCTTGCATTTTACTGCTTTAAATTACTGTTCTCCTTTTCTGTCTTATCATTTATAGTTTGTAGCATATATATATATATATATATATATATATTGTAGGTGTCCCGCCGTAGCCTCGTCACACCTTCGGCGAGGTTAGGCTCGGCACTTACCAGTACACGGGGTCGGTTGTGCCGTTACTGCACTGCACTTCCTGTGCAGATTGTGGCTGACTGAGAGACTTGGTTCAGATTCACAGTTGGAGACCCAAGGTAGATATGCTGGCGTCCGTAGGCCCTAGCGTCCCCTTCTACATCCCTTTATTACTGTTTTTCTTACTTTCCAAAAACATATGTAAATTTCTTTCAGACAGATGTTTGTAGAAAAATCATAGTGAGTTCGTGAAATTGTGACAACAGGTTTCTGGGGAGGAGTATAACGTAAATGACTTCGATTTCTACATTTACCTTACAGTTATTCCACTTTATTTTGTTTAATTACTGTTAACTAAAAATGGATATAAATGGCTAATCAATCCCTAACGTTGGCATGCCTAGCAAGTATGATGTTAAGCGCCATCACGATCCCGACGGTGGGAATTTCGGGTCGTGACAAAAACTTTTCCGGTTAGACTTTTCTACACAAATCACATTTTTTCCTTCTTTGCTTAGATTTTGATGCATTTATCTTTGGCAATTCAATTACTAGAGATGGAATTTGATGCCAACTTATCCTAGTATGTTGTAAATAAAAATAAACCAAGTGAAAAACAAGAATTATTTATTCAAAAAATGACCAAAAACACCCCTATCGTTTGGTAAATTGTTTATTTCTACGCTCCGTCCACCTTTTGGTCCAAAATATCCTCACAGTTATTTTTATTGCTAAAATTACCCCTTGATTTAACGGCAGAAAGTGTGGTCCATGATTGTAATGTGCTTGCATCTATTAACTGGGCCAAGTGGCGTCTTACAAAAAATATGAGTAATATACCCTCCCAATTACAACCCGTGTCATAAAAAAATAACTTTAACACTTCATCAACTAAACTGGAACCCGCCGTCTCTCATCGGCACCGGTCACCGGCATCTGCGTTTTCATCAACTCTTCAACCACCGAATTGCTCATCTTTTACATGGATTAGTGCACCATTATCTGACTTGTTGAACTACAATCCCCTTATTTTTTGCAGCCCGAAATTTTGACAGAGACCTCCAATACAAAGAACAGAGCAAGAGACTCCAAGAAAGCAAACTATATCATAGATACGAAAGTTTTCCTACAAAAAGGGATGGCTATTGCCAAGCTACACTAACAGTTAATTTTCTTATAGTCGCAAAAGTTTTCCTACAAAGGGGCTGGCTTCAGATTCCATAAGGGACGGCTTGCCAAGCTAGACAACCAGAAAACTTTTGTACTATAACCAACATTAGCTGTTATAACTCAGAAAATATTCGTACTACAACAAGCTAACTTTCTTAGAGTATTCTTACTCTATTTTCATACATGGACCGGCCTTTCCATCCATTCGAAAGAAAGAACAAGAGGGAATTTTAGAAGGAACTCATATATAGTATATCACAAAGTTTTACAAAGGTTACAAGATAGTTTTCAAGATTATCTTACAACTACTACAAGGCCTCCTTTATATAGGACTAGGAGGTTATTACAATACAAACTTATATTATAAAATAAACATATCTTACATGGAAAACATATCTACAAGTGGGCCCCTTTTTTCATGTGAAGGACCTTTAGGCAAAGCAACTAAAAAACTCCTGAAAATATGTGAAACGGGTGAAATATACATGGTTTAGCATGTGAAAGTTTGTGGGAACATGTGAAAGCATGTGAAAATAGGGTGCTGCATGTGACGGAGCATGTGGAGGCATGTGGAAACATATGAAAGTGGGACCCAGATGGTTTGGAAGGATGTGGAATTTTGTCTTGGCATGGGTAGATGAAGTTTTAGGGTTTTTTGGTAGGTAATGTAGGATTGTGGTGAGATTAACAGGGATGATTATCTTCTATTGATTGTTTTGGTTTGTCTTCTAGGCATCTTTTCAAAGATCTTGTGTAGTAGCGCCTGGAACTTGACGGTTCTTCTTCGCTATGTTCCTTCTCCTTTGGATTGAGGGATGTGATCTGCAACCTTAGCCTGGAGATGTTTTGAGTGATTTTTTCCCGGATGATTTCATACGGAGTTTGATATTCTTTTGCTGCTTCTCGGACTTTTTCCCAGTGAGGATGAGTGCTGGTATAATTTCAGCTTGCCCAATCTTTTGTCCATATCTCTCTTGGGATGCAACTATTTTTCTGGAAGATAATTCTTTGTTCTTCACTATATTATTCTTCCATTGATAAAATGGACACGGAAAATTTCTACCAGAATGACGACTCTGCTTGTGCCTGGACTTTTCTGTTAATAATCCTCACTGGCCTATGAAACATGAATACCTTTGCGTTGTAAGAATCGTTGAAACATTTTATCCAATATATCCTATGCTTGAACTAAAGTAAAAATACTTTAAGATATGGTTCAATGTTATCAAAATCTTTGAAGACGTTGCACTTGAATTCCATGAAAATGTAGTACTGATGGCATAGGTACCGGAAAAACCATAATAGTTCTTGCGGAAAATCCTTGGCTTGTGCTATGAATATATGATAGAATGGATATTCTGGATTGACCCCATAAGGCTTGAGAATGGATCCTCCATGTTTTCGGAAAACTTGGAGCTCATAATAAGTTCTTCTTTCCATAATAATTGACGGATCAAAGGGATCCATGAGGTTGAATAACTCTGGTGGATGATCTGTTGGCTTCAATGAACTTGTTCCTGGTACATTTGAAAGCATGAAGATGTGGCTGATTAGCTTTTGCTTTGACTTCAGTTTTGCTGGGGTAAATCTCTTTGAGAATTCTTCCAGTCGAGACAGAAAATCTACGAGAATATTATCCTTTCCTTTCAGGTGCCTGACTTGAAACTTGTATGGAGAGAACCATAGGGACCATCTAAGAATCTGAGGATTGGGAATAATCTTCGCATTTATCTGGATCATCTTTGGGAAGGCCTTCATAACCATTTCTATCAGAAATTCTGTGTGAATCAGGAAAAAATTGAATTTCTTGATTCCATTCTTTACTGGAAGAATTTCCTTGAAGGTGGAGTGGTAATGTCCACATATCCGCATATCTTTCTCTGGCCATTTTTTTCTTCAAATAGAACGGCACTCCAATATTCATTGCTGGCAAAGTTTGCAGTATCTTCTTACCATCAGAAGGGATGTGGAGGGACTTGACATTTTTAGAAATCTCTTTTATTTCTCTACTGCTTCATCTTGTTTCTTTCCCCATGATGGTGCATTTTTCTTGAGCATTTCTATGAGCGGAGAAATGTATGTAGATATATTTGGGCTCTCTCACATAATTTACTATACCCAAGAACTGTTGGATCTGCTTTGTTGAGAAGCTGGTATCTGAAAACTTGAGTAGTTCTTGACATATATGTGGTACTGGACTGTATGCACCTTGGACAAAATGCATTCCAAGAAAATCAATCTCTTGTTGGGCAAGAACCATCTTTTTTGCTGAAAGCATGATCCCATAGTGTGTTATCAATGCCTCAAACTGACGAAGCAAGTTGACATGTTCCTCCAATGTATCACTAAATAACAGGATGCCATCAATGTAAACTAAAAAGGTATGGAGGATGGGCTGGAATATTTTTCTCATGGCCTTTTGGAACAAGGAGGGTTCAGTTTTCAACCCAAAAGGCATGACTTTCCATTGAAAGTGATGATCGGGGATGCAAAATCCCGTCTTGGGTCTTTCTTCAGGGTGGATTCCTAATTGCCAAAATCCAGATTTTAAATCAAACTTGCAAAAATATTTGGCCTTGGCTAAGTGGGAGAAAAGAGTGAGTTTATTTGGGATAGGGAATTTATCATCTTGGAGGAAATGGTTAAGTGGTTGGTAATTAATGACTAAACTGAGTTTTCCTCTTGTCTGCTCAGCTTTTTTGTTGACATAAAATGCTTCGCATGCCCATTGTGAATCCGATGGCTCTATTAGATCAAATTCCAAAAGTTCTTCACATTCTTTCTTTGCAAGCTGAAGATGATCTTGATTCATGCCTGAATGAATGGATTTCGTTGGATTGATGTTTTCATTCTTCTTGAAAGGGATCTTGATAAAAAAACTCTTCATTTTTCCATAACGGGCTTTTTCCTTTCTTCATGAAATCCTTGTGGGATTCAGCACATGAATTCTCAATGAGATTTTGCTCAATCTCCTTGATTTGTTCGTCGTTGGTGATTTGGAATAGACTTCGAATCTCAGAATAAGGTTTGAACTACTTCTTAAAAGCTATCCCGTTAGCCTTGATCTGGAGTTGATCTCTAAGTTGTCTGTAAATGTCGAATCCAACAATAAGATCTTTTCCTGGTACATCCGACCCTATCAGGTTGGTTCTATTCTTCAATCCTGGAAAGAACTCAATTTTGACAGGATGCTTTGTGATGATGGTGGTAGTCATGATTCCATTTGATGCAGTGTTAAAATCCTTAAAGTGCGGCACCCATTGATCTTCAAGGAGAACTGCAGGATTTATGAGTGAAGAGGCAGCTCTAGAGTCGATGAAAGCAATAACTCGAGTTGGTTTATCCCATTTGGATGAATAGACTTTGAGTTCAACTTGAGGAATGACTACGAGAGCGTTGATCTCCTCTCGAGCTTCGATCACTGGTTCTGAAATTTGGTAGTGCTCATTTCCTTGATCTTCATAGATATCAAGAGAGAATAAAGTTTCTTCACTTGTTCATCATCCACAGAGAATATGGATTCAAGGTCCTCCTCTTTTCCGAGATGTATGCCAGTGTACTCTTCAATTTCTTAAAGAAGTTTGACTGATCTTCTTGATTGGGGACAATTTTTAGCGAAATGTCCAATCTTGTGGCAAATAAAGCATCTGTTTTTCTTGTTAAAATTTCCTGGCCTTCTAGGTCTGAAATATTTTGTGCGTCTCTTGGACCTTTGTTTTCCATCTGGAATTCTTGGCCATCTGAACCTTTTGAATCCTTTCTTTCGCCTAGATGTGTGGCAGGAACATCCTGATCCAGTGATTAGATTAGATCTGCGACATGCTTTATCAAACACTACATTGTGCTGGATAATTTGTTTTAGGGCTGAGCGCTTTGTACAAATGTCCTCCAATGCTACGAAAATAGCTTGTCTGATGTAGCCGACTTGTGGGATTGTTATTGATTGAAACTTTTCTTCAATGATGGTCATGGTTCGGCTTGCCAACATCTTTGGAAGGGAAGAGACGAAGGCTTGCTTCAGGTTGATGTCTCCATCGATTTCAAAGTATATCTTTGCCATTTTTTGAAAATGCCTGTCAATGTCATTTCTGTCGAATGACACTCACTTCATCTCTAAGAGTTGTCTTCGCATTTTCTCCTGTCTTTGACCAGTATCTCCGCAGAACACTTCATGTAGGATTTTGATGTTGAAGGCAAAATCCTGGGATGTAATAAAAATATTTTTGTCTTGAATCCCAAGTGAATTCCACCGATCTCTGAGGATTCCTGAGAACCGTGAAGTTAGTTCTGACAGGATGATATACTTTTCTCGTTCCACCAAATTTTTGGTCACCATCCAAGTACAAAAGTCTTGTATCTTTTGAGGCTATTTTGAAACCTTGATGTCATGTAAGGTGAAAGTGTGGAAGCCAGTTCCAACTGGTTTTGACGCCATGGTTCATGTCTTCTTTCTGGGATTGGTTCATCCGTCATGACTTCTTGATCATCCTCTACTTCAGATATTTCTAGGTCTCTTGGTTGGCTCAAAAATATTGGGGGATCGTCTTCGTTAGAAGAGTTTATTGTGGATTCATTGATGGATTGAGAGCTATCTTCCATTGTATCATCGTCTGATGAATTTAGAGATTGTGATCATGTGGTATCTCCTTTTGACATGTTTCTTGGCTGGGAGACATAGAAGTCTGGAGTCTTCTGATCAGAAATCATCAGACTTTCTGGGTTGGACCCTTTTGAACTTTCTCCTTAGTCTCGCCTTTTCTTGGCTGCAAGAGCATCTTTCCTTTCCCAAACAATTTTTGCAATATCGAATTCAGATTCTTCTTTTAAAGGTTGGGTGAAAGAGATATGATTTTGTGAGGTGGTAGGAAAGGTAGAAAAGGTGTTGTCCAGTTTCGGTGGGGAATATGCTTGTGTTGACATGGGGAAGAAAGTAGATTTTGAAGGGAAAATGGGGTTTTTTGTGACTCAAAGCGGTCATTTCTCAAAAGTTGAATTTGTTCCTTGATTAAAATCGTCTCCTTTTGTTGTTGTTGGAAGAACTGGAAAGGTGTAGTTCCTGGCGGACAAATCTCATATTGTAAATTTGCCAATCTTAGCTCCAAGGCTTTGATTAGCCCTACATGCTGAGACGATGTCTACTCAACTTTTTTCTCAATTGTTTCAACTTTGCTCATTAACTTGTTTTGTGTATGAGCCACGTTTTTTATGGTGTTGTCAATATTGTTGAGCACTTTGTTTTGGCAGATGGAATTTTCTGATTTCCAGCTCATTGTTGCCTCGATGTCACTTGTTGGGGGTTTTTCTCTAGAAGGTAATACTATGTTTTTCTTGGGTTTTTTTTGGAGCATGGATGATACCTTCTTATTCAAAAGGTTGGGGTGGAGGAAAATCTTGGGTATGGCTGGAACTTGAAGGGATCAACATGAATATTTGTGGGAGTGTGGACTTTTGGGTTGATGGAGTTTTAGGTTCAGGTGGCTTTTTGGGTTCTGGGTTACAAGCTGATGGCGGTTTTGGTTTTGGGGTGGTTTCACTGTCTTCCCAACTTGGAGTGAATTTTTCTTGTAATTTTGGCCATTCTTGGGGTCTGTAACTGACAAGAAACTCATATTTACCTCGACGATTTAATGAGCCAATTGAAGGGTCTTTATTTTCATATCTGGCTCGAAATTATTTTTCAGTAGTTTTCCCCTTTTTCTTTGATTTTGGTTTAGTCTTGTTGAGGCCAAATCTTTCCCAATGACGCAGGTGGTGTTCCTCATATTCTCCACTTAGATCTTCAAAACAGTCTTGGCAGTCACAGCCGAGATCCCAAGGGCAGTGTCCCGTAAATGGGCATTTGAACCAGCAAACTCTTTTACCGTCTTTGTCAAAATGTTTACACCAGTCATGTTCGTCCATGATAGTTTGTATATTCCAGAAAGGTTCTCTTTCAGGGTCAGGGTCAGGGTTTGTGTCTTTGGGTTGGATCATTTGGCAAGAAAAGATGGTTTTATTGGGTTTTTTGAGATGGGAATGGTCAAAGCTTATGGAAACGGGTTTGTCATTTCTTTTGGTAAAAGTTGGCTCACCAGATTGTAGAGGTTCTTTTGGTTCCCTTAACCTTTCATAATTTGTAATCCAGGAATCCGGAAGAATTTTGACAAGCTCATCTCTAGAAATTTGTCTCGATATTTGGGTGCACATGCTATTTCCTTTGGTAGCACCAATATTCAAGAGTAAAGCATTTTCTCCTCCGGGAAGGCATAGATCCATGGCATGATTTTTGACCCGCCACGCCATTTGGTGATGAAGAGTGGCTTGGATAAAATCTTTGGCTTGTGGGGCACCTTGAATTTGGACTTATATTTTTAGTGCTTCGGTTAAGTATGGGTCAAAAAGGGACATGTTGAAATTTGGAAAGATAGTTATGAAGACAGTCCCTGCATCCAAGGTAACTTCTGCAGTACCCAATTTGCATGTTGATACTCCAAGTATCTTGTATCTAGAAGAGAAGGTCGAGCAACAACAGGTTGACCTTTTCTTCCATGATAAGTGAGAGCAATTCGGATAGCACCAAAATAGATATGGGTAAAACCATGATCTCTCCATTGTCTTGGAAAGTCATCTGGAATTTGGAGGGTAATAAATTGTTCCTCTCGAGTAGCAAGAATAGGATGCTGGTCAAGTTTTGAGGAAACAACATATTCTCTGACTCCTTTTGGTTTGTGTTGGACTAAGGAACGGATTTGGGTCCATGGTGAAAATAATTTTTTGGCAACACGTGTAAGATGGGGAATGATCCAACACGTTCAGTGGAAGATACTTTTTGTTCATCGGGTAGGATATCGACTTCATAGAGGTAATCATATTTTTTGGATAACGTTTTATATAGAGTGGGAGACATATTCATTTTTGCAAGGGAAGAGGATCATGGAAACGACTCAGACATATTTAGTAAACTATTCCTCCCTCCGAAAGGATGGGCTGGCTCCGATATCACAGTACAAGGAATAGAGAAAGAGACTCCCGAGAATTTAACTACTATCCCTCAACAATCATCAAAATAAAACCCATTACTTTATTAAACAAACCAACAACAAGATCAAAAGACCCATTAATATTTTCAAGCTTCACCAAAACGCTCCAATAGAGTTTTTAGCTCCTTATTTAACGTTTCAAGTAACCAATCAGTTCACAATCAAGATTCTGAGCTATGAAATATTGCCAGCTCTTCAGAATTTCAGATCTAACCTCTTCTTCTTTATTGTAACGATCGGACCAGTCGTTTTGCTTTCTAGAACCCTGTTTCCTTAAATAAGAATCCCCTTATGTTCTTTTACTATTTTATGACTTGAGGGGATGGTTAGTTCGGGATTTGGACGGGTTCGGGTTGAAATCGGAACATTTAATTCCTTAAGGTTGGCTTAAAAGGCTAAGTTTGACTTCGGTCAATAATTTGAGTAAACAACCTCAGAATCAGGATTTGGCGGTTCCAATAGGTTCGTATAATGATTTAGGACTTAGGCGTATGTTCAGATCGGTTTATGGATAACCCAGGAGCGTTTCAGTGCCTAATAGTGAAAATTGATTCTTCAAGGTTTTAAAAGTTCTTTAAATTTGGTTTGGAGCAGGTTTTGGTGAATTGAGGTCCAAATAGAATGTTGAACCAGGAATAGTTCCGTAATGTCATTTAAGACTTTCACGAAAAATTTGGTGTCATTCCGAGTAGTTTAAGTACGTTTCGGAGCATTGGAAGTAAAATGAAGAACTTGAAGTTCTTAGACTTGATTCAATTGGTTTTGGGGTGCGATTCTTAGTTTTAATGTTGTTTCAGGCGTTCCGAGAGTTCAAGCAAGTCTGTATTATGATTTCAAACTTGTTGGTATGTTTGGATGTGGCCTCGCGGGCCCCGGGCTCCATTCGGATGATGCGTGAGTTGAGTTTGAAACTCAACAGGGCTGCTGGTGCACCAGTTCTGGTGTGCCTGCACATGCGGTTGGCCAGTCGCAGGTGTGAGCTCGCAGGTGCGAATCATGAGCCGCAGAAGCGAAGGAGGGAAGGCATCCCAGGCACCGCAGCTGCGGACGTTTTGGCGCACCTGCACGACCTCAGGTGCGAGATCAGTGGTCGCAGGTCCGGGCTTGTGCGCAAATGCGGTCCCTAGAGCCCGCAGATGCGGACCTTGGCCCGTAGGGGAAAATACGCACCTGTGATGGATTTTCCGCAAGTGCAGCCAAGGCACCGCATGTGCGAAATCGTTGGAGACAGTGCACTTAATTTAATACGAGACATAGATATTTTTCTCCCATTCTTTACACACTTGGGCGATTCTAGAGCTTCAAAAGGGGGAGATTTAAACTTGGTTATTGAGGGTAAGTAATTCCTACCTTAATGTGAGTTTAATACATAGATTATGGTTAGATTTCAACTTGAAAATTGGTAGAAATCATGGGTTTGGAAGAAAAACCTAGGGTTGAATAAAAATGAGATTTTACCACGAAAATGATTATGAAACTTTGTGAAAATCATATATTATGTTCTCATGGTTATGGGTAACAATTTTCTTAAAAGATTTCTGGAATCCCGACGTGTAGTCCCGGGGGTGAATTTTAGGAATCTCACAAATTAGGTTAGGTAATCGCTTTAATAGTTGAGATATGAACTTGTGAGCATAGATTGATAGATTTATGTAATGTTTGGCTAGTTTCGAGTCGTTTGGCATGAATTTCGGAGGGTTGAGCACATTCTTGAATTGGAAAGTAGGCTTTGAGACAAGGTAAGTCTCTTTTCTAACCTTGTAGGAGGGAACTTACCCCTTAGGTGAACTTAATTGATATGAGTTGTTATTTGTGGGGGATACGTACGCACGAAGTGATGAGAGTCCGTACGTAGCTACTAGTTCTATTTATGTCCGGGTAGATTTAGGTTTACACCATGCTTGTGGACAGATTATATTTGTTAACTGTATTACATGGAACTAAGTTGAGGATTTTTAAGGATTTAGAATCTTCAAGTTGAATTGACTTTATTTTGAAAAGAATCAAGAAAGAGTTATGATTTATTGATAAATTTATATTTGACCGCGTCGCATGTATGATTCGCGAGCGGGGTAATAGATGAATCTATGGTTCACGTTGTTCAACCCTCGACAGTGCACATTTTACATTTATGTTGGATCGGGCCGAACTTCCTTGGTGGTATTCGTGTGTGATAATAGAATTGGAAGTTCCTTTCATATTTGGTATAAATTCATTGTTTGTGTGATCATATGTTTTAAAGGAAGAAAGTGATTTAATTTCTTAAATATGGTGAAGACTTGTTTAGTTATTTCTTATTCTGAGTTTTATTGTGGTATATCATGCTTAATTATAATCTCATATTTTCATGTTACTGGCCCTAGTAAGTGTCGGAGTCGACCTCTCATTACCACTTCTTCGAGGTTAGACTAGATACTTACCCGGTACATATTATTTATGTATTCATGCTACTCCTCTGTACTTAATTGTACAGGATTTGAGGCAGGTGCATCTGGTTACCAGTCTGGTGCGCAGATTTGATCCCCACTTCGAGATTTCACGGTGAGCTGCCTTCCGAGCCGTTCCGCGCCAGCTGGAGTCTCTCTTATTTTTATTTATTTTCTGTCTATTTACTTTTAGACAGTAGGTTAGTATTCTTTTGTATATTCTACTATATTCCCCACATACTTGTGACACCAGGTCTTGGCACACACACTAGTAGACTTATGATTTTGGTATTATTTATATGACTACAGTTTGTACTCGTTGCTCCCGTTTAATTTTGTCACATTGGTAAATTTCTAAACCTTTTCAACAAATGTAGAGCTATTATCCACTTAAGTAATTTACTCAAACGGGAATTCACTAGTTTGATCAGTATGGGTTTGCCAAACAACGGTATTGGGCTCCATCACGGCCTATAATGGAATTGGGTCGTGACAACATGGTATCAGAGCACTAGGTTCACGTAGGTCTGACAAGCTATGGGAAGGCCTAGTAGAGTCTTGCGGATCGGTGTGGAGACGTTCGTACTTATCTTCAAGAGGCTATAGGGTGGTAGGAAACTACTCTTCATTCATCTCCTATCATGCAGTTGATGGTAAACTATATTCCTTTCTCTTATTCTCTTACAGATAGTAAGGACGCGTACGACGGATGTTCCAGAACCGGGAGGAGATGCTCCCCCCTGTTGCTAGAGGCTGAGGCTGAGGCTGGGGGAGGACACCGACCGAGGTAGGGGACGAGGACGTCCCAGAGCTGCCCCAGTAGCACCGCCAGTGGATCCAATCATTGAGGAGCAGGACGAGTTCCCTGCCAGAGTCCCACAGGGTGGATTTCAGTACTTTCCAGCTGGAGAGCATGGCCCGTAGATGGTGGCAGTCTTATCTTCTTGGAAGACCAGCAGGTTCTCCTCCCATGACTTGGGACAAGTTTACACAGCTTTTCTTGGATAGAAAGAGTTATGATTTATTAATAAATTTATATTTGACCGCGTCGCATGTATGATTCGCGAGCGAGGTAATAGATGCATCTACGGTTCGTGTCGTTCGACTCTCGGCATTGCAGAGGTTACATTTATGTTGGATCGGGTCGAACGTCCTCGGTGGTATTCATGTGTGATAATAGAACTGGAAGTTCCTTTCATATTTGGTATAAATTCATTGTTTGTGTGATCATATGTTTTAAAGGAAGAAAGTGATTTAAGTTCTTAAATACGGTGAAGACTTGTTTAGTTATTTCTTATTATGGGTTTTATTGTGGTATATCATGATTAATTATAATCTCATATTTTCATGTTATTGGCCCTAGTAAGTGTCGGAGTCGACCCCTCGTTACTACTTCTTCGAGGTTAGACTATAGACTTACTGGTTACATATTATTTATGTATTCATGCTACTCTTCTGTACTTAATTGTACAGGTTCTAAGGCAGGTGCATTTGGTTACCAGTATGGTGCGCAGATTTGATCCCCACTTTGACACTTCACGATGAGCTTCCTTCCGATCCGTTTCGCAGCAGCTGGAGTCTCTCTTATGTTTTATTTCTTTTCTAGTCTATTTCCTTTCAGACAGTAGGTTAGTATTCCTTTGTATATTTTACTAGATTGTCCACATATGTCACGACTCCAAATCCTAACAGGTCGTGATGGCTCCTATCGTGGAACTAGGCTAGTCGACCATCATCTTACTACGCATTTGTTCAATTATAAAAGTTCACAATTTAATAATAAGCAGCAAACACAGCATAGAATAATGTAATTCAGTCTTAGCATCCCGATAACAGTCTAACAACTCTAAACAAAACCTCTCAAGACTGGAGTCAATAATCATGAGCATCTAAGAATAAAATAAATCTAACTATGCTAATACTATAATATACGTCTCCGAATCAATTGCTAAAACTAAATAAGTAAGGGAAATGGAGAAGCTGTGGACGTTAGACAGCTACCTCGAAATCCCGTGAACTGCTGCAAATAAACTGGGACAGCTACTGCTGCGAACTTGTACCTGGATCTGTGCACAGAGGCACATGGAGTCTTTATGAGTACGCCAACTCAGTAGTAATGAAAATAAATCACAGTCTGAGAACTATAAAACACACAGTACATATACACAATTTCACAAAACCAGTAAAACACCAAGTTACCATGTAGTATTCATCAAATACATAAGCTCGAAATCAATTTTCAGAAATCTTTTCTTTTTCAAAACAAGTGTAATATCAGTATATCTCAGAAAAATGCAGTAAAAACCAGTTTGAAAGCGAAGTAAATCATAGTTCAAAAACTTAGTAAAATCATCATAAATCTGCCCCTCGGGCCAAAATCATTTCTCGTAGCAGTTGCCCCTTAGGCATTCTCTCAATCACTCAGTAATAGCCCCGCGGGCAATAATCATCACTCAGTATCAACCATCACTTAGTATCAATCATCACTCAGTATCAGCCTCGCGGGCAATAATCATCACTCAATAGGTACCTGCGCTCACTGGGGGTGTGTACAGACTCCGGAGGGGCTCCTACAGCCCAAGCACTATAACAACATAAGGCCTGAAAGCCTTCTCACAATATAGGCCTGAAAGCCTCCCTCATATAAGGCCTGAAAGCCTCCTCACCTCTCATATAAGGCCTGAAAGCCTCCTTATCTCTCATATAAGGCCTGAAAGCCTCCTCACAATATAGGCCTGAAAGCCTCACTCAGTCAGACACTCTCAAATTTGCCCTTAGGCCATAAACATACTGGGTTCTCGACCCAAAACAGTGTTTTATTTTTCAATAAATAGTATCAAAATACTGTGAGCGTCAAAAAAATTTGTCAGGAGAACACTGAGTGTAAAATCATAGCATATTAGTGAGGAAAATATAGGTAAACACAACCCCAAGGGGAAAACAGATAGGCACTAGGCCCCAAACACGGCTTACAGCCCAAATCATATCATAATAGAATAATACTAATTAAGCTTAAAAGTCATTTTAGAAACTCAATAGTCGCCTAAATAAGGAAGATATTTCCAAAGTTCCAACCTTCTCATTTCAAAACCCGTGAAAGGGTGCATAGTCCGGGGTTTCATACCCTCAGGACAGGATTTAAAGACATTACTTACCTCAAAACTAGCTCGGAAACTATTCCGCAACACGCTTGCCTCTCGTATCAACTTCTGAAGGCTCCAATTCTACCAAGTTCAGATTTTTATCATCAATTTATGCTTAAGGAATAAATTCCAATCGAAAAATATCAAATTTAGCTCAAAAACCCGAAATTTGTCAAAACCTGACCCCCGGGCCCGCGTCCCGAAACTCATAAATATTTATACAAAACTGTTCTTCTTCATCTCACGAGTTCGTACATATAAAGAACACTAAAATCGGAGTTCGTTTGACCCCTCAAATCAATCCCTAAAGGTCTCATAATCTCAAGTCCTAAACCCCCTTTTTTCTATTGATTTTCATGAATTAATTGCTGAGATTATGTTGTATCACCCATAAACGAGTTTTAATGATCAAAACACTTACCTCTATGAAGAGCACTGATTTTCCTCTTCAAGAATCGCACCCAAAGCTCTCTGTCCGTACAAAAATGGAGTAAAAAGGGTTTAAGTCGCGGAGGGTTTAATTATATACTGCCCAGGGTTTCCGCACCTGCGACCCACTTACCCGCACCTGCGAGACCGCACCTGCAGTCCCCTAACCGCACCTGCGACCCACTGCCCACTCCTAGGGGTCCGCACCTGCGGTCAAACTTCCGCGGGTGCGGTTACACCAGCACCAGCAGCTGTATTGCTGCAAATTTCCAAGCCCAAACCTCCGTTAAGCACTCGAATTCAATCCCGAGCCCCTAGGGACCCCAATCAAACATACTAACACGTCACATAACATCATTCAAGCTTAGTTGTACTCTCAGAATACCAAAACTAACATCAAAACACCAAAAACTACATCGGATTCAAGCCTAAGAACCTTCAATTTTCTAAAATCCACCAACGATGCCGAAACTATCCAAAACAACTCCGATTGACCTGAAATTTTGCAGACACATCCAAAATTGCATTACGAACCTGTTCCAACTGTCGGAATTCCATTCCGACCCCGATATCCTATTTTTCACTGCCGACCGGATATCAGCAAAAACTAACTTTCGCCAATTCAAGCCTAATTCTACACCGGACATCACAAAATTATTCTGAACACACTCCTAAGTCCCAAATCACCTAACGAAACTATCCGATCCATAAAATCCGCATTCCGAGGTCGTTTACCAATAAGTCAACTCTCAGTTGACTTTTTCCATTTTAAGGCTATCTTTAAAGGCTAAATGACTGAAATCTCACTACAATCATTCGATTTCAAGCCTACCAACTATAATACATCAAATAAAGTATAAACAATCTATAACAAGTCAATAACAACAATTTTTAATGCAAGTTCTACGTAACGATCGACCGGGTCGTTACAACATACTTGTGACACCGAGTCTTGACACACACACTGATAGACTTATGATTTTTGTATTATTTGTATGACTACAGTTTGTACTTGTTGCTCCCGTTTAATTTTGTCACATTGGTAAATTTCTAAATCCTTTCAACAAATGTAGAACTATTATCCACTTAAGTAATTTACTCAAATTAGAATACACTAGTTTGATCAGTGTGGTTTGCCTAACAACAGTATTGGGAGCCATCACGAACTATAATGGAATTAGATCGTGACATTTATAGATCCGCAACTTCAAATCGACAAAACCCAAAAGCTCATTCGGCCTTCAATGGCGTTTTCAGACCTTCGACAGTGTTTGAAATCACGTTTTAGATTTAAAATTACAACACCCATACTAATATATATCTCAAGCCCAATATAATCTATCACCTTAGAATCCATTTGCCACAGCCACATCCTCCTATTAAAAAAATACAATTTTCACCATTAAAAGACCATAAACATCAAAACTTTTTCTTATTTATTTGAAAAAACAAAACATTTTAACTTTATTGAAAATAAAAAAGCAGAACATGTAAAAAATAATTCAATTTTGGACTTACCATTGTGTGAAAACAAGCTCCAAAATCATGAGAAGGAACACAACAAAGACATGGATGTAGACATGTAATTTTTGACCATCCCCAGAATTTTATATATAGTAGCGTTTAAAATATTTAGTTTAGGTCTAATACCGCTATTTTAACTAGTTTTGACTCTTTTATTTTATTGTATCACAAAAATAAAAATTACAAAAATATTTTCTTCTATTTAGATAATTGATAATTGATATTTTATCTAGTTACTTTTAGTTTATCTACCTTTCATAAAAGTCAAAAATACAAAAAATAGTTCCACTTTGTTTTAAGGAATATTAGTATTTTGATAGGATTATTATTTTTATTTTTGTGATCATTTTAACGTAATCTTATTTTTATTTTTTTAGTATGATATTTGAAAAATACCAAAAATAGTTTCATATTTTACATATAATTTAGTTTAATTAAATAGATTAATTTTTACGCTATATAGTATATTTACCCTATATTAAAAGAGATTTAGCTAAAATTTAGACATTTTTTAGCCCAATTTTAAGGTCCAAAGCTGGAGCCCATTTATCTTCAACTTAAAACCTAATTTTTAATACCCTAATCCTATATATATACATTAAGGAGGAGACCTAAAATTAGACCTTCCCCTTAGAGAAGAAACGACAGACCTTACCCCCAAAAAACCCCTTCAATCTCTAACCTAACGCCCCCTCTCCTTTTGGAAGGAATCAAGTCCTTTTTAATTAAAAGAGTAAAAGATTCGGCAAAAAAAAAAGGCGACATCAATAGGCCAACACCCATTTCCATATATGAAAAATAAGAATGTTGGGTGGGTCTCGCTGTATATCCCAGCACTTAAGAGACTTTAATTTTCACCAATTTTGCACTTCTACAACTCCCATTTTCACTGCTGCTTCTTCACCAATTTCATTTCTTCTTTCCTTCAACTAAAAAAGACAGACATTGATAGAGGAAGGAGGAGATGGAAAAACACAGAGAGAACAGGGGAGCAGATTCCTCCACAGACTTATAACCCCCAAACACTTCAGCTTTAAAATCACAAAAACGCAACCATGGATGAGCTTTAAGACCTCATTGTCCCGTCACTAACACCGCATACAAACACCATGAACACAACATAAAATTGATTTTCTGCAGTCAAATCCCTCTTTGTCGATGAACTTAGTTTTCCCGGCGAAAATTCTGGTGGCATCAGTCATCCATTTCAGTCATTGTTGAAGATTCGAGGTTCGTCGAGGCCGTTGCGCGGTTTCCCTCTTGTATCAGTTTTTTGAGATTCAAATTTGGTTGGGGCTTCCAAGTCTTAGCCGAAAACTTTGTTTAATGGAGATCTAATTAAAGGTGCAATTCTTTTCTATCTCCCTTTTAATTTCATATATATTATTTTGACGACATAAGTTTGGAATTTTGCATTTTCTGTTGGTGATTTCTTGAATATCTTCATTGCTTTGAATTTGAGTAAATTAATTTTAGTTATCCTATCTAAAGACATGGCTGGTGTTGGGTTTCTTTGCATTTTTTGGTTAAGTGATGTCTAATATGTTGTCTTATAGAGATTTTCAGTGTTGGTTTTGTTTTAGCGTTTTTTTGAATTTTTTTTTTTTGTTCTGTTCATTTTTATGTTTTTTTTGGTTGCATAATCTTTGATTGCGGATATGCACACTGTCAATAGTTGCTATACAAAACTGAAGTTGATTCTAGATCTTTATTTTTGTTTATAGTTTCTGAAATTTGACATTGGCTAGGTTGATTATAAATTGCAGCAGCAAACATCATTTTGTTCTTTTGCATTTGAAAACCATTTGTGGTAAATTAGAATTATGTGAGTCACGTGATTTGTTTGTCCAAAAATGATGTTGATACTCAATTTTTTCTCAAACTATTTTAAAATTTGCATATATACCTTCAAAATTACTCTTTATAATAACTGGTATTTTTCCGTAATTTCTCATATTTTTATTAAATTCTTTTCCAATTTATTCAGTATTTTTATATTCAATAATTATTTATAAATTGTATTATAAATAATTTCAAAATATTTCCCAGCTTAATATATTATTTTTAATCCTATTAGGATTTAATTATTTCACAAATTAGCCAATTTGGTATTATTTGACCATAATTACAATAATTTTACAACTATGGCCTAATTGTACATTTTATACCATTTAAATTAATAATAATTAATTTTATATTTTTTATATTAATTAATTACCTTAATTTCACCTATTTAGCCTTAATTTCATTTTATATGATTATTAGCTATTTTTATTAATTATTTATCTTTTTAATGGGTATTTAACAAATAGCCATTCTTTATTTAAATTCCAGCCTAAATCAAACCTGGTCCTAACCCAATTAATTTAGCCCAATCTCTAAAGCCTACCCGACCCAGCATCTGATTGAATCTTGGCCGTTGATCAATTTTGATCAACGGCCCAGATCTCCCCTTCCTAATTTAACCCCTAATGACTACCCCCTCATTCATTTCCCCTGTTCCCATTCTCTCTCAACTGTCTCTCTATCTCCCTCTCTCTCTCTCTCAGTTTCTCTCTAGAACCTTCCACCTTCCATCTTCTCCGGCCATCTCTCTCGCCGGAAATCATGACCTCTCATCACTCATGGCCCATAGCTCACCCCATGCTGGTTTGACACTACCCTGAGGCCCTCAAGTGAACATGGAGTGGTTCAAATCCTACCTATGGTCCTTCATGCAATTTTATAGCCACCCATGGCCGTCCGAGTAAGGTTCTTACACATTCCGGTGGAAACCGGTAAAACCTTGAGTTTTTCTCTCCTCTTTTGGTTCTCTCTTCGAAACCCTAACTTCTAAAAACTCAGATCATTCTAGATCTGTAACAGATCTATACATATTTCAAGTTGTTTTGATGTTTTCTTTAAGGGTTTTCCATTTTTCCTAAAACGATTTTTGTTTTCCAACTAGCGCTTCTAAAAAACCTTTCTGCAAAAACGATTTCTTCAAGTTTAAGGGTTCCTCTGAGATTCTTCTCGTATTTTTAAATGGTTTCTGTTAAAATCTCTTTTTCATAGTTTATTATGTTAAAACTTTAGTTTTAACACTGTATTATAATCTTAGGTTTGCCTTTATTGATCTACTCTTTTGATTTGTATATGTTTCTGTCTCTTATGAATATGTTCTGAGTACTCTATGATTTTTATCCTATTTTTGCTCATTAGGGTTCTCGATTTTGGCTTCTTCTGCTTATGCTATAGTTGCTGTGTTTAATCCCTCTAGTTGTTACTATTTTGTTTAGATGAATCTCTAATCATATGTCATTTCTTGCTGCTACAGTAATTAGGGTTTCTGACTCTTTGATTCTCCCTGTTATATCATGTTAGTTTGTTAATTCCTTTAATCATTTACTGTGTGCTATTATTGAATCCCTGATTCTATGTGATTTTTACTTGAATCTATGATTTTCTTATCCTATTGTGTGCTTACTTCGTGTACTCACAGGAATCAGCATTACTCATGTTTAAACCCCTAATTTCCTGTAACTAAACCTCTCATTGATATTTTGTGATGATTTCCTTATTGATTTACAACCTTTAAATTATTTCCTTGCCTTATTTTTGTCAAATATGCTGTCACACGGAGTCTAATATTATTTCCTTAATTGAAATCTTCTGAACCTTGTCTTGATTGCATACTTGTACTGGGTTGAAATTGTTTCCTCATATATTATTTGCATGGGAACTTTCCTTATTTGTTATTTGCCTACTAACCGTTTGAACTTAACCCCTTCAATTAAGGGATACCTATGTTGATTTTACACTGTTTGAATATTCCTTGAAGCTATATATGACCCCTTTCCTTATTTGTTACTTACCGTTTGAATAACTCCTTAATTATGGGGATACTTGTGCTGATTTCACTATGATTGATACCAAGTCCCATAATTATTGATTGATTCTGATTTACCTTACTTTTCACCTAGCTTTCAAAACTATATATATGCATGCTCTTCTCTCATTAAAGACGAACGAACTAATCTGTTCCACTCTCTCTCACACAACTAAAACTTGCTCTTTATTCTCTCTTATGTGCTACTTGCTACTATTCTAAGTTAGCCGACTGAGCCAAGGCTAACTACTATGCCTCTCTTATTTCTGCTTTGTGTTTCTGCTTCACTGGTATGTTCTAATTCAGATTTCAGTCCTCAAACCAAAATGTTTCTATTACTGTTGCAATTTATTGTGTTTCTAATATGTTTCTATTTACTATTATGTTTTTCAACATGTAACTAAGATCCTGAATCCCCTCTACCTGTCAAGTTATGCGTTACTTGTCAATGACCAACATGTTTCTGTATGCTTAGCACCTGTTTCTTATGTGAATCCACATGCCTATTATTGGTGAATTAGTGATCATAGTCTTAGTTGTTTGGTGTTGATATGTTAATCTAATCTGGTACTTTACTGTACCCCTGATCCTCTGAACCCTTAGGAGCTTCTGATTGCATGCTTATATGTGTTTCTACCTGCTACATGCTTACCCTTACTTGTTCTGTATTTGTTCCTCAAGTCCCATACCCCTGCTTGTGATTATTGGACCATTCTTGGTCTTGTTGTGTGATGCTGAACTTGTTTTGAGAATGGTGTTCTTTCTAACTGCTTTCATCAGTTAAACCTTTTGTTATGAAAAATCTATTTTTCACTAAGTCTCTCCTCTTTTTTCAAAACTGTTTCAAAACTGTTTTCTCACTTAAACTCCTAGAAACTATGTCGAGCACTCTCACATATACTCTTAGAAGTCTAGGTTCTGCCCCCTCTGTGTGAGCATAGCCTTGAGACCCTTGAGCTCCCTCTGAACTTTGACACACAAAGGCTGGCCATTCCACACTGCACTTATTCTATCTTGGCTATGAAAACTGGGTGTGAGCACTACCCAGAATCCCTTGAGGTCCTTAGTGAACTCTAACACACCCGGGTTGTGAAAAGCCTGTGAAACATTACTTGGCATTGATGACATGTAGATCTGGGTCTATTCTGTAGGCTCCCTATAGTTAATTTCTTATTTTTCTTCTATTTCAGTTGTGTAATTCATATCTCATGGTCTGTAATAATTAGTTGTAAACAACTCTGGGGTCGGATAGTGAAATGAGTGGATGATATGCATGCTGTAGTATAATTAAGGGTAGAGACCATGTTCTAGGTTTATTTTCTCTATGCGCAATAGGAGCCATGTTTAGGTACAACATGCCATGCATTAGATATTATGCTACTTAGGCTCATATATACTGTTTTCATTTCAGCATGTCATCATTCATTGCCCTCACTTAGAGATCCTGCTTATAGGACAAATAATTAAGTAAATTGCTATTATGTGATTCTTCTCATATATAACATGTCATGAAGCTTCATTTAGAAGTCTTGTCCTAGAATAAATAATGTTAACTGCAATCATGTCTCATCATGCTATACACGTTGAGATCCTGTTCTAGGTAAACAACGATTAAAATCTGTCACCTATGTTATTCCTGAAACTGTTCATAATGCTGTGATTCTATGTGCTTTTAGAGATCATGTTTTAGCAACTGCATATGCATCATAACTGCTACACGCCTAGGCAAGCCTTTGCAAATCCGTTAAAGAGCAAAACCATAATTGTCCTTTGTGATTAGTGTTCAACTGTCAGCATGCTAAAATCAGTAGGCAAGACTGATTGGGACTTCCTCTCTGAGTTATGAAATAAAAAGCTTGTTTCTTTGACATTTTTAAATCACCTAGATACCATGCTTTAGGATTCTGAATTAATATGGACCTTAGTTGTGTATGTGACATGTTGTTTATGTGTACTGTGTATGGAGGAATACTTGAGCCTTTATCTGTTTTCCATGCTTTCCCTTTATCTGCAGTCCTACTTGTTTATTGTATGTCGCCTTAGCATTTTCACCTTTAAAACCTAAGGGTCTTCCTAGCACCTGCTTTAGGATAGGAGTCCTAATTTCCTCCGGGACTGATAGGAAGGGACGGGTAACAGCATTCAATAGAGGTCGAGACCAACCCTCGATTTAGGTACTTTCACGGGGTGGGAAAGGGTAGAATATGGATATGATGACCGGTGCGCTAATACCACGTGTAGCCCCTCTTCGAGGAGTGATTACCGGGTATTGCATTGATGTGATCCATATTATTATAAACCTAGGACATCTTTTATATGCTTAGATCGTAATCCTTTCAAAATCTAATCTTCTTTACTATTTTCAAAAATCTGCATGCTTAAGACTTAAATCCCCTCTTATTTGAGCCTTTATTTGTTTGTTTGCTAAGCCGTACAAATTCACAGAAACCATTTGGCCGGGAACCACACTTGTGGATCCTGAGGGGTGCCTAACACCTTCCCCTTAGGATAATTTCAAGCCCTTACCCAATCTCTGGTTAGTAACGTAGTTGTATTGAACCCCTTTAGGTGCCCTAACGCACCGTTAAAATCATTAGGTGGAAACTCTTCAAAATATGCAAACCCCATTCCTAAAAGGAATGAGTTGTCTCAACCAATGTCATAAACCCTTTCAACCGGCCCCGAAAGGAGTGCTTGGGGAAAAATGGGGGCAGGACAGCATGGCGACTCTGTTGGGGATATCCAGGCTTTTACCATTTTAAATTGTTTCGTGAATTTATGCCTTTATTTTTGTTTAAGTACTTGCACCCTTTCCTCTTCCCTTTACATGCAATTAATTGTTTACTTCAGGTATTTACTTTTCCTCAAAGACGAAACTGACATGTCTCTTTGTTTTTCTTTTGTAACCTCTTTGAATCATTATTGTTGTTTTTATTGCTTTCTTTAACGTGCAAATACGTGACAACTTGTTTTAATACTTATTATTGCATAATCATGCTCAACATTCATATTCTACTCGTGCCAAACAAAATACTATAGCAACGCTTGTTGAGAGGTTTCGCTCTTCCTATATTATTACCCACTAAATTCGGAAAGACTTATTTGCGGTAAAACTAGTCGATCAGCGGTGCAATCGACGGTTCCGTAACTTTCCCCCTTGAGTTGTCCGCTCAAGGGTACCGGTATAAAACCCCATAGAAACCTTACTACGTTGCACTGTTGCATGCATCATGGTTAAACCTAGTCAAGCTAAAGTGTCATCCGCACGATAGCTTTTAAGATAGCCTTACCAAAAGTCCATCGGGTTTCCCTAAAACCCAAACGGACGCCCTCACGTTCTATTCATTTATTTGGAGAACTAAATTCTTCCTGCCAATTATTGACGTTAAATAGTCGATTCCAATGGGGGTAAGGGCCTAAACTTATTTGCTTTGCAGAAAAATGAGGCACGAAGTCCCAGATTCGGCATGGTCTCCAATATCCAACCAAGACTGTTGAGTTGGTGGGAGGATCTGCACTCTAGCAACAAAGCTATCGTCAGGAAACACTTGGATAACTTACCATCTCTCCTAGAAATCCAGCCTAACAAAAAAAAGGCTGAGGGAGCTGAAGGATGATATCTAGCTAGAACCTACCTGTTGCTGGGACTTCGCGAGCTGGGAAAACTGTACGAGGAAAGCAAGAATGCCGAGTCTGGGGAAGGTCCTTCTGGGACTAAGTAGATCGGAGTGTCTTTATGTTTCTCTATCAATGTAATAAGGCTAATGGCCATTAGTGACTTTTATTTTTTCGTCTATTGTTTTGGGATTTGTCTATTTTTCTTATCAATAAAATGAGGCATTTAGCATTTTAAGTTCTCCAAATCAAATTGTCGCTAGGCCTACCTCGGGCACAAAGAGGTTCCCAACTTAGGACGCGCTTTACATTTCCGCATTGTGTGTTTAAATATCGCAATATTCTTTTTCATAATCCTCACTGACTTGGTTACCTTTTTGTTTTTATTTCTTTTTTTATTTATTATTCCCCTCAACAAAGGTTAGTTCATGCATTCTGGCATCATTAGCCTATCGCACAAGATCCAAGGGCCCTCCACCTACTCCTCCTCCTAGTCCTCCTAAAGGCAAAGGCAAAAGTAAGATGGAAGAGTCCAGCAGACCAGAAAGGAGAATATGATTGAACGGGTAGAGGCCACTGATGGCCGAGGTATTCAGGTCCTGCATGAGAACATGTCACCACTTGAACAGAAATTGCTGAAGTTTCAGGAAGCAGTCGGTCAAGTCCGGAATCTGGCCAACCTGCCATTTTCCCTCAACGTCCCCGACGTCGACCTTCCAAATGCTCAAAACCCCGCAAGACAGAAAAATCATCCCGCACCTCACCATCACGCAACTCCCCCAAAGAACCAAACTCCCCCGACGCAGTGCAATGCTTGCCACACCTCAAATAACACTCCACTACTCATCCGAGAACCTCAAAACCCCACAAAGGACCATTTCCACACCTATAACAATCCCATCTATGTGGAAACCGTGACCCACTCCACTCCGCCTATCTCACAGGCATACGAGTTTGATGGAAAGGACTTACTTATCAAGAACCTGGCCGAGGAGATTAAGAAACTGACCAGCCGAGTCCAGGGTGTTGAAGTAACCAAGGGAATTGAAGGTTTGAATTATGAAGACCTTTTTCTACAACCTGATGTCGAACTACTCGAGGGGTACAAACCTCCAAAGTTCGAAATGTTTGACGGTACTAGTGATCCGAGAGTCCATCTGAGGACCTTTGCGACAAGTTGGTTGGCATTGGGAAGGATGAAAGAATCCGCATGAAGTTGTTCATGAGGAGTTTGAAGGGATACGCACTGTCTTGGTACATCAGCCAAGACCCCAAGAAATGGTCAAACTGGGTAAGCATGGCGTCTGACTTTATGGACAGGTTTAGATTCAACACAGAGAACGCACCAGATATGTTCTACATACAAAATTTGAAGAAGAAACCCACAGAAACCTTTCGCGAGTATGCTACTCGCTGGAGGACCGAAGCCGTTAAAGTCAGACCTGCTCTAGAGGAAGAGAAAATGAACAAGTTCTTTGTCCGGGTTCAGGACCCGCAGTATTATGAACGGTTGATGATGGTTGAAGGCCACAAGTTCTCCGACATCATCAAATTGGGTGAGCGGATTGAAGAAGGTATTAAAAGTGGTATGGTTACAAATTTTGAAGCCTTGCAAGCCACTAACAAGGCTTTACAGTTCGGTTGTGTGTCTAAGAAGAGAGACGTGTGAGACGTAATTGGTTGCACAAAGAGCCAAGTCCCCACTCAAATACCAAACTTATCCAACACCTCCACTCACATACCAGCCAACCCCGAATTACCAAGCACCTTCACCAAACTACCAAGCACCCTCACCAAACTACCAAGCTCCACCACCTTCCTACCAAGCTCCACGGCCCACCTACCAATATCTATCACCCACATATCAACCTACTTCGCCCAGATACTCACAACCCTCTTATGTCTACCACGCTTATAATTCCCAGCCATCCCATTACCAATCACCCCCTGCATGCCAAAACTTCCCTATACCTCGTCCCAATTTGATTTCCGCCCTCCAAACCAATACACCGCCATAGCCGAGCCCATTGACCAACTGTATGAGAAGCTCCAAGTTGCTGGTTACGTCACACCTATCCCTGCTGCCACGCTTGAGAACCCTTCTCAGTGGGTTAACCCAAACAAATCACGTGCATACCATTCCAGCATGAAAGGACACACCATCGAAGAATGCCGCTCTCTGAAGGACAAAATACACGATCTCATTGACAACAAGATTATTGTGGCAAAATACCCCGCTCCAAGCGTCCACAACAATCCTTTTCCAGACCATAAGGGTGGAGGTATCCATATGATTGAAATAGAAGATGATTGGGATCCCGAGGGATCAATCGGGTTGATCGTAGAATGCGATGACCCAAAGAAACCTGCAGTCACTCTCAAACCGATCATAGTCCAGATTCAACCATCTGAGGACGCTGAGGTGAATATGTCTATACCACTTGAGTTTGAAGCAGAACCACCTGCAAAGTCACCACTGCTAATCGAAGTTGAATTTGTATCTCCAGAAAATGCACCGACACCATTCGAGGTTGCAGTCTTGCCACCCCGAACACACATTCCATTTGAAGTAAGGATGGCCGCACCAATTTCGGTGGCAATGTCAACCATGCCACCCTTCTATTCAAATGCTATACCTTGGGACGATAGAGCCGAGGAGAGAAGGAAAGGCAAGGTTAGGTCTGAGGAGGCTGTCGCAGCACAGGGTATGACGAGAACTGGTAGGGTCTACACCCCTGAGCATCTGGCCGAATCAAGCAAGGAGGCTTCCAACCGGCTTCCCTTTATCGAAATAGGTCCCGATGACCTTTGGAGAAAGGTACAGGCTAATGAGTATTCAGTCATCGACCAGCTGAACAAGACACCGGCACAGATATCCATCCTCTCTTTGCTACAGAATTCTGAAACACACAAAAATGCTTTGTTGAAAGTGTTGAGTGAAGCATATGTGCCAAACAACATCACTAGCGGGGAAATGGCCAATATCATAGGCCGAGTCCTGGAAAGTCACAAAATCACTTTTCATGAGGACGAGCTACCATCTGAAGGATTGGGGAACAACAAAGCGCTGCACATCACCGTGCAGTGCGAAGATCATTTCATCACAAGGATCTTGATCGATGGAGGTTCCAATCTTAACATTTGTCCGTTGATAACACTCAAGAAATTGGGTAAAGGGCTACATGAGATAAGGGATAGAGCGATCAATGTGAAATCCTTCGACGGTTCTCAGAGGTGCACCATGGGGGAGATCAGTCTATGTCTGTAATGGGACCGACTTGGTTCGAAGTGGATTTCCAGGTGATAGATGTGCCAACATCCTACAACCTATTGTTGGGACGACCCTGGATTCATGCTGTTGGGTCCGTAGCGTCATTGCTACATCAGGCGGTAAAATTTGAGTGGAACCACCAAGAGGTGATTATTCATGGTGATGGTGGCAACCCCATTTATAGTCGTGAAACTATTCCGGTGATTGACGGAAAAAGGAAGATAGGCGGGGGAACTTATCACCCCATTGAGTGGGTCAATGCTATCGACAAGGACAAGTGGTGGGATAGCAAGATTGAGAGCATCCTGAACTGGAGAGGATATGTGCCAGGCAAAGGGCTCGATAAGAACCTCCAAGGCATCACGAAGCCCATAAAGTTCAAGAAACATGGTACCACTTTCGGTCTGGGGTATGAGTACACTTTGCAGGAATTCAACGACTGGTCACCACCTTGGCACGGTCCCTATTACCCTTTGGAGCAGCCGATACCTCATCTTGAGCAGACTTTCAAGCAGACCGACACTATTTACGGATCAGACGAAGAAGAAGCACTTGCAACGATGAGGAGTTTGTTCCTAGGGGACGAAGATATGGATTGCCGTGTTGTTCTCGAAGAGGAGGGGGAGGAAGGCCCTTCCATACAGGCTGTAAGCAAGGGGACATATCTGAAGTACTAGTCTATCAAGACGACCAAAGCCCGACGAGCGTCGGGGTAGCAAGGCTAAAACAAGCATTATTTACTGTTTTATTTACTACATAATTTTTCTTTTCCTGCATTTTTCAATTTCTGCAATAAGATCTTCAATGTTCAAAACAGTTATTCAATTCATCAAAGGATCTTCTAAATTTCTCTTACGAATCCGATATTTATTGCTATTGTTTTCTCTCATTACTTTATTTATACAACATTACTATTACTTGTCTTGATGAATCGATGACTGTGACATGCAATGAGACAACGCAGCAAACAGACATTGATTCAGACGAAGACGACATACCTGACGAGATTGTCAAAGAAGTTGAGAACTTTAAGAACAGACTTAAGTCCAACCTGGACGAGACTGAAGTTATCAACCTGGGAGATTCAAAAAACGTCAAGGAGACTCGTATCAGCATTCATTTGTCACCATCAGAAAAGAAAGAATAAACAGAGTTTCTAAAAGAGTATGAGGATATATTTGCATGGTCGTATGATGACATGACTGGTCTAAGTACGTCTATTGTGGCTCACAAACTGCCAACCAATCCAACACGTCCACCGGTGAAACAAAAGCCCAGAAAGTTCAAACCCGACATGAGTTTAAAAATCAAAGAAGAAGTTACCAAGCAGATCAATGCCAAAGTTCTCCGGGTAGTGAAGTTCCCGACATGGTTAGCCAACATTGTACCTGTGCCGAAGAAGGACGGGTAGGTCAGAGTCGGCGTCGACTACCGGGATCTCAATCGGGCCAGTCCAAAATAAGACTTCCCCTTACAAAATATACACATTTTGATTGACAACTGCGCCAAGCATGAATTGCAGTCCTTCGTGGATTGCTTCGCTGGTTATCACCAGATTTGGATGGATGAGGAAGATGCTAAGAAAACAGCATTCATTACGCCATGGGGAGTGTATTGTTACAAGATGATTCCATTCGGCCTAAAGAATGCAGGGGCCACCTATATGAGGGCCATGACCACCATATTCCACAACATGATTCACAAGGAGATCGAGGTGTACGTGGATGATGTCATTATCAAATCAAAGAAAGCTACTGATCACATGGAGGATTTGAGGAAGTTCTTCAATAGATTGTGAAAATACAATCTGAAACTAAACCCCGCGAAGTGTGCATTCGGGGGTTCCTGTTGGGAAGTTGCTGGGGTTTATTGTAAGCCGCCGGGGAATAGAATTGGATCCGTCAAAAGTCAAAGCCATTCAAGACCTACCACCGCCAAGGAACAAGAAAGATGTGATGAGTTTCTTGGGGATGCTTAATTACATCAGCCAGTTTATAGCACAGTCTACAGTCATCTGTGAGCCAATCTTTAACATGCTGAAGAAGGAAGCTGCGACCAAGTGGACCGATGATTGTCAAAAGGCTTTCGACAGAATCAAGGAATATTTGTCAACACCGCCAGTCCTAGTACCGCCCGAGCCAAGTAGACCTCTGTTACTCTATCTTGTCGTGTTAGATGGAGCTTTTGGCTTCGTTCTGGGACAGCACAATGAAATAGGAAGGAAGGAACAAGTTATTTATTACCTCAGCAAGAAGTTCACTCCATATGAGGCCCGATATTCTCTATTAGAGCGTATCTGTTGTGCTCTAACTTGGGTCGCCCAAAACCTGAGTCATTACTTTTGTGCCTACACAACATATCTCATATCAACGATGGATCCATTAAAGTACATCTTTCAGAAGCCCATGTCCACTGGCAAGCTAGCCAAGTGGCAAATCCAGCTGAGCAAATTCGACATTGTTTACGTGACTCAGAAGGTAGTTAAAGGACAAGCTCTGGCAGACCATCTTGCGGAAAATCCCGTAGGCGGAGAATACGAACCCCTGAAAACATATTTTCCTGATGAAGAGGTATCATTCATAGGAGAAGATATTGCAGAACCCTATGATGGTTGGAGGATGTTCTTTGATGGAGAAGCAAACCTCAAGGGAGTCGGTATTGGAGCGCTCCTAGTATCAGAGACCGGTCAGCATTATCCGGTATAAGCCAAACTCAAGTTTCCTTGCACCAACAATATGGCCGAATATGAAGCCTGCATCTTAGGGCTCAATATGGCCATTGACATGAACGTCCAGGAGTTGTTAGTGATCGGTGATTCAGACTTATTGGTACATCAGGTACAAGGAGAATGGGCGACAAAGAATTCCAAGATACTGCCGTATATGCACCACATACAGGAATTAAGAAAGATGTTTACAAAGATATAGTTCCGGCACGTCCCCATAATCCAGAATGAGTTCGCCGACGCATTGGCTACTTTGTCCTTAATGATCCAGCATCCAGACAAGAATTTCATTGACCCTATTCCTATAAATATCCATAATCAGTCAGTTTACTGTGCCCATGTTGAAGAAGAAGCAGACGGAAATCCTTGGTTTCATGACATCAAGGAGTACTTGGCAAAAAAGAATACCCCGAGCTTGCAACTTCCACTCAGAAACGCACACTTCGGAGATTGTCCAACAATTTCTTTCATAGCGGAGGAATCCTGTATAGGAGGACTCCCGAATTGGGGTTATTAAGGTGTGTTGACGCAAAAGAAGCATCAAAATTGCTGGAAGAAATTCATGCTGGGACCTGCGGCCCACATATGAACGATTGTGTTCTAGAAAAGAAGATACTCCGAGTTGGTTACTTTTGGATAACTATGGAAACGGATTGCATCCAATATGTTGGGAAATGCCACCGCTGCCAGATACATGGAGATATGATAAAGGTGCCTCCGAGTGAGCTCAATGCAACAAGCTCACCATGGCCATTCGCCGCCTGGGGTATGGACGTTATTGGACCAATCGAGCCTGCCGCCTCCAATGGCCACAGGTTCGCCATTGACTACTTCACTAAATGGGTTGAAGCAGCCTCCTACAAAGCAGTTACTAAGAAAGTCGTGGCCGACTTTGTCCGCGACCGCATTGTTTGTTGGTTCAGAGTTCCAAAGTCAATCACCACCGAAAATGGTTCTAATCTCAACAGTGACTTGATGAAAGCTATGTGTGAAACTTTCAAGATCAAACACAAGAATTCCACAACATACAGACCTCAGATGAATGGAGCCGTAGAGGCCGCTAACAAAAACATCAAGAAGATACTTAGGAAGATTATAGAAAGGCACAAGCAGTGGCATGAAAAGTTATCATTCGCCTTATTGGGATACCGTAACACTGTTTGCACATCAATATCGGAAACTCCCTATATGCTAGTTTATGGTACAGAGGCTGTTATTCCTGCCGAAGTGGAGATTCCATCTCTAAGAATTATACAAGAAGCTGAGCTCAGCGATGCAGAGTGGGTAAGGAGCCGTTATGAGAAACTAGCTCTCATAGATGGGAAGAGAATGAATGTCGTATGTCATGGTCAACTATATCAGAACAGAATGGCCAGGTCCTTCAACAAGAAAGTCAAGCCGAGACGATTCACACCAGGGCAGCTAGTGTTAAAGAAAATCTTTCCGCATCAAGATGAAGCCAAGGGAAAGTTCTCTCCCAACTGGCAAGGTCCGTACATGGTTCATAGAGTGCTGAAAGGAGGAGCACTCATACTTGCAGAAATGGATGGAAAAGTTTGGCCGAAACCGATCAATTCAGATGCAGTCAAGCGCTACTATGTGTAACTCTATGTGTTTTTGTCAACAATGTAAATTGAACTAGGCCTAACCTGATTCCCGTTTAAGAGGGGATACGTAGGCAGCCCTATGGGTTCGGTCATAATTCAATAAAAATCTATTTTTCCACCGCAATTGGAAATTGGGGCAGAATTTTGAGGAGTACCCTCAAAATTCTGAAGCGGGCAACAATCCACAAACATTCACCCATCCAACTGGGGCAGAATTTTGAGGGGGACCCTCAAAATTCTGAAGCAAGTTAATCCAATCGCCGCACGAGCAGTGGTCAGAGGCGTCCACCCAGCAAACTGGGGCAGAATTTTGAGGACGACCCTCAAAATTCTGCAGTAGGAGAGATTGGAATGTCTCGAACCATGTCATGTCGTCGGTTTATCTTAAACTATTTTAGATTATATATTATACTTTTACAAAATCATGCATATTTATTTTTCTGAAACAGCTTGTTTAGCGAATGCTACCCCAATGATACAGACAATATCATCATGATCAAGCAAACGAGCCAAGCAGAGCCAGCGGGAATGCGAACTAACCTTCCCCCTTTACAAAGCTCACGATATTTCTTTGGATGCAGGCACAAAAATTGCAAAAGCCCCAAAAAATATTATCCACTCAAGGACAAACATCGTTCCTCAAACTCGTTGCACATGCCAACATTTATTATCAGCACAAATGATGCTTCATTATCACAATACTCTACCGCAATTTAACACCAGCTAAGAATTTCTATTGTCCTTCCTTTAATCTTGAATAAGGCTACCTTTCTGCCTTCCGAGACTAAACGATGTCTACATCTGCATTCGCATCTTGCATAAGGCTACATGTATGCCTTCCGAGACTAAACGATGTCTCCATCTGCATTCACATCTTGCATAAGGCTACCTTTCTGCCTTCCGAGACTAAACACTGTCTCCATCTACATTCGCATCTTGCATAAGGCTACCTTCTACCTTCCGAGACTAAAGGTTGTCTCCATCTACATTCGCATCTTGCGTAAGGCTACCTTTGTGCCTTCCGAGGTTAAGCGCTACCTCCATCTGCATTCGCATCTTGCATAAGGCCACCATTCTGCCTTCCGAGGTTAAACGCTACCACCATCTGTATTCGCATCTTGCATAAGGCTAGCTTTCTGCCTTTCGAGACTAAACGTTGTCTCCATCTGCATTCGCATCTTACATAAGGCTACCATTCTGCCTTTCGACGTTAAACGCTACCACCATCTGCATTCGCATCTTGCATAAGGCTACCATTCTGCCTTCTGAGGCTTAACGCTGTCTCCCATTTACTTCTCAAAAGCAACCAATGCCTCTAGCATTATTTACTGCGCTTTTCTTTTGGGCTAAGCTCTGCCCCTTTAATTCGCAAGACTAAGCTCTGTCTTGTCAGCATCATACTATTGCATCTTCATGGGCTGAAATATCGCCAACTTATCCAAAGGCGTCATCATTCGGAGGCACCATCTTCATGGCCCGAGAACACCATGTCATGGCCTGAGGATCTCTTTTATAAGTTTGCATATCATTATTCAAAGGCATCATGGTTCGGAGGCACCATCTTCATGGCCCGAGAACATCATTTCATGGCCTGCGAATCCTGCATCAAGCAATTCATGGCCCAGGACATCATGGTCTAGAGACGTCACCCTTAATCATCCACAGACAGCATTCATAGTCCAACAGGAATTTGCATCATGTTTAAATTACGCACGATATGCTTGTATTACTCATTTTCAGGTAACCAGGCAAGCAACAACCATCATGGCAGGCGCGGTCCCGCCCCAGTTCTCCTAACTACCCCGTAAGCCGCTTGTTCACCCAACCTTGCACTTTGCGTCCGTCCTTATAAAACTTCATCGGTGGCTCCTGAACTACATACGGCCTGATTCCTGTAAAACCAGGGATATGTAGGCAACTCAGAACCAGGGTGCGGCCTAAACCTCTTCAAACCACTTCGCTCGGTCAAAAAATGCCATCATGTCTTTACCCGACAACTCTTCCATCCTTCCCAGGTAAAGAGGGGCAGCTGTTGATACCCAATTTTTCCTCAAACTATTTTAAAATTTTCATATATACCTTCAAAATCACTCTTTATAATATCTGGTATTTTTCCGTAATTTTTCATATATTTATTAAATTCTTTTCCAATTTATTCAGTATTTTTATATTCATGAATTTTATTATAAATAATTTCAAAATATTTCCCAGCTCAATATATCATTTTCAATCCTATTAGGATTTAATTATTTCACAAATTAGCCAATTTGGCATTATTTGACCATAATTACGATAATTTTGCAAGTGTGGCCTAATTGTACATTTTATACCATTTAAATCAATAATTATTCATTTTATATTTTCTATATTAATTAATTACCTTAATTTTACCTATTTAGCCTTAATTTCATTTTATATGATTATTAGCTATTTTTTAATTATTTATCTAATTTTAATGGGTATTTAAAAAATAGCCATTCTTTATTTAAATTCCAGCCTAAATAAAACCTGGTCCTAACCCTATTAATTTATCCCAATACCCAAGCCCAATCACTAAAGCCTACCCGACCCAATATCTGAATGAATCTTGTTCGTTGATCAATTTTGATCAACGGCCCAGATCCCCCCTTCCTAATTTAACCCCTAATGACTACCCCCTCATTTATTTCCCCCGTTCCTATTCTCTCTCAACCGTCTCTCTATCTCCATCTCTCTATCTCTGGTTCTCTCTAGAACCTTCCACCTTCCATGTTCTCTGGCCATCTCTCTCACCGGAAATCATGACCTCTCATCACTCATGGCCCATATCTCACCCCATGCTGGTTTGACACTACCCTAAGGCCCTCAAGTGAACCTGGAGCGGTTCAACTCCTACCTATGGTCCTTCATGCCATTTTCTGGCCACCCATGGCCGTCCGAGTAAGGTTCTTACACTTTCCGGTGGAAACCGGTAAAACCTTGAGTTTTTCTCTCCTCTTTGGGCTCTCTCTTCGAAACCCTAACTTCTTAAAACTCGGATCTTTCTAGATCTATAACAGATCTATACATACTTCAAGTTGTTTTGATGTTTTATTTAAGGGTTTTCCATTTTTCCTAAAACGATTTTTGTTTTCCAACTAGGGTTTCTAAAAAACCTTTCTGCAAAAACGATTTCTTCAAGTTTAAGGGTTCTTTTGAGATTCTTCTCGTATTTTTAAATGGTTTCTGTTAAAATATATTTTTCATAATTTATTATGTTAAAACTTTAGTTTTAACACTGTATCATAATCTTAGGTTTGCCTTTATTGATCTACTCTTTTGATTTGTATATGTTTCTGTCTCTTATGAATACGTCTTGAGTTTTCTATGATTTTTATTCTATTTTTGCTCATTACGGTTCTTGATTTTGGCTTCTTTTGCTTATGTTGTTGTTGCTCTGTTTAATCCCTCTAGTTGTTACTGTTTTGTTTAGATGAATCTCTAATCTTATGTGATTTCTTGCTGCTACAGTCATTAGGGTTTCTGACTCTTTGATTCTCCCTATTATATCATGTTCGTTTGTTAATTCCTTTAATCATTTACTGTGTGCTAGTATTGACTCTCTGATTCTATGTGATTTTTACTTGAATCTCTGATTTTCCTGCCCTATTGTGTGTTTACTTTGTGTACTCACAGGAATCAGCATTACTCCTGTTTAAACCCCTAATTTCCTGTAACTGAACCTCTCATTGATCTTTTGTAATGATTTCCTTACTGATTTATAACCTTTAAATTATTTCCTTTCCTTATTTTGGTCAACTATGTTGTCACACAGAGTCTTATATTATTTCCTTAATTGAAATCTTCTAAACCTAGTCTCAATTGCATACTTGTACTAGATTGAAATTGTTTCCTCATATATTATATGCATGGGAACTTTCCTTATTTGTTATTTGCCTACTAACTTTTTGAACTTAACCCCTTCAATTAAGGGATACCTATGCTGATTTTACACTGTTTGAATATTCCTTTAAGCTATATATGGCCCCTTTCCTTATTTGTTACTTACCGTTTGAATAACTCCTTAATTATGGAGATACTTGTGCTGATTCCACTCTGATTGATACCAAGTCCCATAATTATTGATTGATTCTGATTTACCTTACTTTTCACCCAGCTTTCAAAACTTTATATATGCATGCTCTTCTCTCATTAAAGACGAACGAACTAATCTGTTCAACTCTCTCTCTCACAACTAAAACTTGCTCTCTATTCTCTCTTCTGTGCTACTTCCTACTATTCTAAGTTAGCCGGCTGCAAGACAAGGCTAACTACTATGCCTCTCCTATTTCTGCTTCACTGGTATGTTCTAATTCAGATTTCAGTCCTCAAACCAACATGTTTCTATTACTGTTGCAATTTATTGTGTTTCTAATCTGCTTCTATTTACTATTTTGTTGTTCAACATGTAACTAAGATCCTGAATCCCCTCTACCTGTTAAGTTATACTTTACTTGTCAATGACTAGCATGTTTCTGTAGGCTTAGCACATGTTCCTTATGTGAATCTCCATGGCTATGATTGGTGCTGTCACGACCCAAATTTCCCTCTGTTGGGTATCGTGATGGCACCTAGTCTTAAGGACTATGTAAGCCTAATATTCAGGAATAACAACAATAATAAATAGAATCTAATACCTTCCTGAAACAAATAATTCTTTACACATTTTATATTCCCAAAACCCGGAAGTACAAGTCATAAGCTTTTCAGAATTTACACTAAACTCCTAAAAATACCACTATTGAGAAATAAGTACAACAGTACAAACAAAATATAAGTTGGTGACTCCGAAACCGCGAACGCTGAAGCGGTTTACCTTAAGTCTCCACAACAGCAACCGCGCTAATATCAATCACTCGGCCGGCTATGCGAAAACCTGGAATCTGCACAAAAATATGCAGAAGAGTAGTATGAGCACACCACAGCGATGCCCAGTAAGTATCAGGATTAACCTCGGTTAAGTAGCGACACGGAGTCAAGATATCCACTGGTCTAATAAAAACTGAACAAGTATCAATATAGGAGTCAAGGAAATAGTGATATACACATAAAGGCTACACAATATAGCTAACAAGACAGTGAATTCGCAAAAGAAGGAAAACAATAAGTATCAGCGGAAACCATGAAATAACACAAAGACTGAATAAAACACAGACAATCCCGGCATGTAAATATACAACACGTTCATGTAATGACTCAACAACTTCAACCACTTCTACATTAAATTCATAGTCATCTCCACGAGGTTCCGAACCTCGGACAAATCACCATTTACGGGTCCCAATATCCGAACCCTAACACTTGGCGTCTGGCGCCCTCATTCGAGTACTAACTGCACGGACGACTCACGTGCCAATTGAGTCATTCCCACCCATACGGTAAGCACAATAGGGGTATCTATACTTGACAACAACAAGGAGTCATGACTCCATTAGTAGTACTTAACTACATGTATGCTTGTGCAGGTATCCTAACATGATTTCAACAACCAATAGACATAAGGAAAACAAAAGAGGCAACACGTACATTTTCATCTCATAAATTTCCACACGAATGAACTCACAGGTAAGTGTTCCAGTACACAATATCAACAACAAGGAATGCCCCTAGGCCAACATAACTATCACAAACAATCCCTGCCATAGTCCACCTTGTCACACCACGTGTGCAATAATAAAGTATATGCCTTCCTTGTTTCGCCACACGTGAAAAAACATGTTCCCACCTTGTCACGCCACATGCGCAACACTCAATCTCATATCCTTCCTTATCACGCTACATGTGCAATATCAATAGTAAACACGGCACAGCACGGCAGAAACCTCGTGCAAATACCCATATCAACAACCGCACGGCAGAAACCTCATGCATCACCACAACAAGAACAAGAACAACAACAACACGGACAACAGTTCAGAATACAATTAATACATCAACTCATAACCTTCGATCACAAGATAGGAAAAACTAGTTCACGAGAAATAAACATAATAAGGAGAGCTAGGCATATTAAGCAATCACTCAACAAGGAAGGAAAATAGCATGTAACAGCCGCACCTAATTACACGGGTGAACAACAAGAAATCAACACAAATCCGATAACTTCATATAAGGGCAAGTCACGAAGGTATAGAATATCTAAACTTCTTTTAAGGTTGAGCAGTTACGAGAATATTCAACAATTTCCACTTAAGGACAAGCAGCAAAGAATAATCATAAATCCATTTAACACCCAAAACAATTATAGGTTGAGATGAAGATAATTTCAAACTTGAGATAAGCAGTTAAGAAGACATAACATGACAGTAAAGGAAACAAAAATCTTCAGATAAGTCAATTAGGAGTAAATCCGAAAATAAGAACTCCACATTTAAGAAAATAAGGATGACACTAGAAATTAGGAAATTCAATCATGCTAAGGACAATTCATACTCGGCGAATATAAGGACCTAAGATTCCTAAAGGGTCAAATTTCGACAAACAAGTCCGAGCATGCGCTCGTCACCTCGCGTACACGGACTACAATCAACATAGAAGACTCAAATCCAAAGGGGTAATTTCCCCACACAAGGTTAGGCACGATACTTACATCAACCGCTTAAAACAAACTTGAAATCACGTTCTTGCCACAGGTATCCGACTCCCAATGGCCCAAATCTACTCAAATCAATAGCATCGTGTAAATAATACTACAAGCAACTACTTTAACAAATAAATTCGAAGCTAAGATGCGAAATTAGGAGAAATTTCCCAAAAAGTTCCCTAGACCCACGTCTCGTAAACGGTTAAAAATTATATTTTCCGGACACCCATTCACCCACGAGTTTAAACATATGAAAATCTCCCAAGTCCGAGGTCAAAAACCCAATCAAAACTCAATAATTCGGTCTATGAAGTTTATCCCATTTTCTACCCAAAATTTTCGAAATTAAAGGTTGCATCTAAGATTGGAAACATGGAAATTGGTCTAGAATGGATAGAAATCACTTACCCAAATTACCCAGGTGCAAAAGCCTCCAAAAATCGCCTCTCCTGAATTCCCCAATTCTGAAAAGGTGAAAATAACATAAACCCTCGGTTCTTCCACTTTTCTGCCCAGCAATTCCGCACCTGCGCCCCTGGGACCGCACCTGCGTTCCCGCACTTACGAAACTACCATCGCAGGTGCGAAAACTCACTAAAAAGCATGGGGTCGCACCTCCGGTCAAATGGCCGCACCCGCAGCTCCGCACCTGCGAGGATTGAGGGTTTGGGCCATGTTCCGCATCTGTGAAATCCTCGCCGCACCTGCGTGTCTGCACCTGTGGAAGGTCCATCGCAGGTGCGAGACACCAGAACCAGCAATGGTTCAGCTGTCTCCCAGGTTCTAAAAACACCCGATGAGCATCCTAAATGTACCCGAGGCCCCCCCGGGACCCCGTCCAACCACACACACAAGTCATATAACCTAACACGGACTCGCTCGAGGTTTCAAACCCCATAAAAAAACATTAACACGATGAATTAAACTAAAAATCCATGAAAAATCTTCAAACTTCTATAAACATTAAGTTTTGCATTTAAGGTCCGAATCACGTCAAACTAAGTCAGTTTCTTACCAAATTTCTCAGATAACACATATAAATCATATCGAACCTGTACCGGGCTTCAGAATCGTAATGCGGGCCCGATATCACAGGTTTCACCTCTAATTTCATTTTCAAAAACCTTTATATTTTTTCAGAAAATAATTTTCTTTAAAAATTCATTTCTCGGACCTGGGACCTCGAAATTCGATTCCGGGCATGCGCCCAAGTCCCATCTTTTCCTACGGACCCTCGGGACCGTCAAATCACGGGTCCGGGTCCGTTTGCCAAAAATGTTGACTGAAGTCAACTTTATTCAAATTTCCAATACAACATTTTCACTTTTATCAATTTTCATATAAAGGATTCCCGGCTACACGCCCGAGCTGCACATGCAAATCGAGAAAAGATAGAAGGAGGTTTTCACGACCTCGGAACACAGAGTTAGATAGAATATACGGTATGACCCTTTTGGGTCATCACAATGTCCCCCTCCTAAACAAACGTTCGTCCTCGAACGTGCTAAGATTTACTTTGAGCTCATCAAACCACTGATCGCGCATTTCCAACACACACCCGCGGGTGATCCCACGTCACCCCAACCTACATAAGACTGACGACACCACCACAACCGCAATTTAGCTTTTCTATTACCACCGATAAGCCTCATACCTCAATTTATCACCTTCTACTCATTTCCAAAATACCCGATTCTAAATCCACGTCCGACATTAGCCCCAACCAGCTGCATTAACTCATGACTATACCCATAAGGCACGACCACACAATATGGCACATCACACATAGGCTCATAATAACACTTGGGTCGCAATGGCTGCCCGAAATCAATTCAGCATTGGCAATTAGCCTCATATCCTGTAGAACTATATTCCCAACCTCCATCAAACTGATAATAAAGCAAGACACACGAAGATTTCATAACCTTGACACCCGAATCACCAAGCCACAACTAACACCACCGGGAACACACCTCGCAAGATAAAACTCAAGGAGCATAAAACGAAAATGAGTGAATATGGAAGGAGAAACAAATAAGGAAACTATCAAACAAGCCCGACAGGCACAACTCTCTATCAATGCTAACTTACACAACAACATAATAAGGAAGGAACTAAAGCACATGAACAAATCACAAGGATACCATCCTGATACAATTTCCACTACGGTACTCAGCCCGGTCCAAACATATCGGACCACAAATATCACGAGGACCTCGCCCTCAACTCTGAATCACATACCGAAAATATATCATACCGATTGAAATTCCTCCACTAATTCATCTCAGCTGATAAAAATCATAGCGCTGACTGATCTCACATCTCGATGGAGTATCAAATCACAGCTCGTAAACAAAATACTCAGGAATCATATCCAACTCACGGTACTGGACAATAAGAATTTATTACTAGTCTCATATCTCTCAATACTGAATAGAGACAAACAATAGACATGGGCTACTACTCACAGAATCTCCCAACAGGAGCAAACACAAAAATAGAGTGCAAAACATGAAACTCACTCATAAACAAAACAACAATGAGGGAACTCGTCCCGACCAGCAGAGCTATAATGAAATACAAATGGTGCCCATCTGTGACAGAATAAAGCATACTTGTACTATAACATCTGGCACAACGGCCTCCATCTTACTATACGAAACACATCAATGGGTCGGGCCTCCCCCTCTTGGGCGCCCTCTACTAGCCTGAATGCCCTGCTGTAACACATCTGCCCGGATCCTGGGACAATCTCTCATCATGTGGCTGATATCTCCACACTCAAAACAACCTCTCTGCTGACGTGGCTGTGGAAACTGCGCGGCCCGAGTACTCTGAGATCCATGACTACCTAGGACCCCATGCGAAGCCGGCAATGCAAACTGAACTGGCTGACCCATAAAACCTCTACCGTGTCGTACCCTACCTCTATAATAAGGACCAGTAAATCTCTCCGATCCACGAGGCCTCCTCACCTCTCTGCCCTCTCTCTCCTGACCTCGTCTGACATCTCTATCATAGTCCCGCCTGTCGTCCCTCTCATGATCCAGCATACCCTCAACGTGCGAGCAATCCCTACTACCTGCTGAAATGAAATATCTGACTCTAACTCTCGAGCCATGCTAAACCGAATATTACGCCTGAGGCCCTCAATGAATCTGCGGACATGCTCTTTAACTATAGAAACCAAAGTAGGTGCATGACTGGCCAAATCATTGAACCTGACGGCATACTCCGATACTAACATAGTGCCTTGGCACAACCGCTCAAACTCCGCGCGCCATGCATCTCGGAGGGACTGAGGTACAAACTCACTCAAGAATATCTCTGAAAACTGATCCTATGTACGTGAAGCTGACTCGGCCGGGCTACCCAACTCATATGCCCGCCACTACTGATAAGACGCTCCCCCAAGCTGGAACGTAACAAAAGCAACCCCGCTCGTCTCCACAATACCCATAGTACGAAGAATGCGGTGACACTTCTCTAGGAAACCCTGGGCATCATCTGTCGCCAATCCATTGAAGGTAGGAGGGTGGTACTTCTTGTACCTCTTGAGTCTAAGCAGTTCTCCTCAGATGCTGCTGTCCTAACCACGGGCGGAACTGGGATCCCAGGCTGTTCTGCCATGACACCTGGAACCTGACCAACCTGATCTCGCTGCTCCGGAGTATGGGCGACGGCAGTCTAAGCTCCTCCCCCGCCCTGTGAAGTAGCTAGTGCACTCGGAATCAATCTCACCTGAGTTAAGGTACCAATCACATCCCAGAATTGTTCCAAGGTCTTCTGAAGTCCGGGTGTAACAACAGGCGCCTCCGGTCCCCCAACTGGAACTGTCGGTGGCTCCTCAACGGCTGCTCTACCAGGTACTCTAGCTGCGGCATGTGCCCCTCGTCGGCCTCTGCCTCTACCTCTGCCCCTGGCAGCATCTGCTCCAGGGGTAACATCCTCAGAATCTGCAGCTCGCGTCCTCACCATCTGTGAAAGAATGGAATGACAAATTTCAATCTTCAAGATCAATGAACTCGCACGATAGGAAAGAAGGAAGTGAAGTTATCCTAATAGTTCCGTAGCCTCTCGAAGATAAGTACAGACGTCTCCGTACCGATCCACAAGACTCTGCTAAACTCGCTTATGACTCGTAGCACCTATGAACCTAGAGCTCTGATACCAACTTATCACGACCCAAATTTCCCTCTGTTGGGTATCGTGATGGCACCTGGTCTTAAGGACTAGGTAAAGACTAATATTCAGGAATAACAACAATAATAAATAGAATCTAATACCTTCCTGAAATAAATAATTCTTTACACATTTTATATTCCTAAAACCCGGAAGTACAAGTCATAAGCTTTTAAGAATTTACACTAAACTCCTAAAAATACCACTGTTCGGAAAAAAGTACAACAGTGCAAACAAAATATAAGATGGTGATCCGAAACCGCGAACGCTGAAGCGGTTTACCTTGAGTCTCCACAACAGTAACCGCGCTACTATCACTCACTCGGTAGGCTATGCGAAAACCTGGAATCTGCACATAAATATGCAGAAGAGTAGTATGAGCCGACCACATCGGTGCCCAGTAAGTATCAAGACTAACCTCGTTGAAGTAGTGACGAGGACTAGTCAAGAAATCCACTAGTCTAATAAAAACTGAACAAGTATCAATATAGGAGTCAAGGAAATAACGATATACACATAAAGGCTACGCAATATAGCTAACAAGACAGTGAATTCGCTAAAGAAGGAAAACAATAAGTATCAGCGGAAACCATGAAGTAACACAAAGACTGAATAAAACACAGACAATCCCGACATGTAAATATACAACACGTGCATGTAATGACTCAACAACTTCAACCACTTCTACATCAAATTCATAGTCATCTCCACGAGGTTCCAAACCTCGGACAAATCACCATTTATGGGTCCCAATATCCGAACCCTAACACTTGGCGTCTTACGCCCTCATTCCAGTACTAACTGCACGGACGACTCACGTGCCAATTGGGTCATTCTCACCCATACAGTAAGCAAAACAGGGGTATCTATACTTGACAACAACAAGGAGTCCTGACTCCATTAGTTGTACTTAACTACGTGTATGCTTGTGCAGGTGTCCTATCATGATTTCAACAACCAATAGACATAAGGAAAACAAAAGAGGCAACACGTACATTTTCTTCTCATAAATTTCCACACGAATGAACTCACACGGTAAGTGTTCCAGTACACAATATCAACAACAAGGAATGCCCCAGGCCAACACAACTATCACACACAATCCCTGCCATAGCCCACCTTGTCACGCCACGTGTGCAATATTAAAGTATATGCCCGCCTTGTTTCGCCACACGTGCATATACATGTTCCCACCTTGTCATGCCACATGCGCAACACTCAATCTCATATCCCGCCTTATCACGCTGCATGTGAAATATCAATAGTAAACACGGTAGGACAGAAACCTCGTGCAATCCCCATATCAACAATCGCACGGCAAAAAACCTCATGCATCACCACAACCAGAACAACAACAACAACACATGCAAAAGTTCAGAATACAATTAATACATCAACTCAATAACCTTCGATCACAAGATTGGCAAACTAGTTCACGAGAAATAAACATAATAAGGAGAGCTAGGCATATTGAGAAATCACTTAACAAGGAAGGAAAATAGCATGTAACAGCCGCACCTAATTACACGGGTGAAAAACAAGAAATCAACACAAATTCGATAACTGCATATAAGGGAAAGTCACAAAGGTATAAAAAATCTAAACTTCTTTTAAGGTTGAGCAGTTACGAGAATATTCAACAATTTCCACTTAAGGACAAGTAGCAGAGAATAATCATAAATCCATTTAACACCCAAAACAATTATAGGTTGAGATGAAGATAATTGAAAACTTGAGATAAGCAGTTAAAAAGGCATAGCATGACAGTAAAGGAAATAAAAATCTTCAGATAAGTCAATTAGGAGTAAATCCGAAAATAAGAACTTCCACATTTAAGCAAATAAGGATGACACTAGAAATTAGGAAATTCAATCAAGCTAAGGACAATTCATACTGAGTGAATATAAGGACCTAACATTCCTAAAGGGTCAACTTTCCACAAACAAGTTCGAGCATGCGCTCGTCACCTCGTGTACACAGACTACAATCAACATAGAAGACTCAAATCCAAAGGGGTAATTCCCCCACTCAAGGTTAGGCATGATACTTACCTCAACCGCTCAAAACAAACTTGAAATCACGTTCTTGCCACGGGTATCCGACTCCCAATGGCCCAAATCTACTCAAACCAATAGCGTCGTGTAAATAATACTACAAGCAACTAGTTAAACAAATAAATTCGAAGATAAGACGCGAAATTAGGAAAATTGCCCAAATAGTTCCCCAGGCCCACGTCTCGGAATCGGGTAAAAATTAGATTTTCCGTACACCCATTCACCCACAAGTCTAAACATATGAAAATCTCCCAAGTCGGAGGTCAAAAGCCCATCAAAACTCAATAATTCGGTCTATGAAGTTTATCCCATTTTCTACCCAAAATTTTCGAAATTAAAGGTTGGTCTATAGTGCATAGAAATCACTTACCCAAATTACCCAGGTGCAAAAGCCTCCAAAAATCGCCTTTACCGAGTTCCCCAATTCAAAAATTGTGAAATTAACATAAACCCTCGGTTCTGCCCAGCAATTCCGCACCTGCGCCCCAGGGACTGCACCTGCGAAACTACCATCGTAGGTGCGAAAACCCACTAAAAAGCCTAGGGTCGCACCTGTGGTCAAAGGCCGCACCCGCGGCTCCGCACCTGTGGAAAACTAACCGCACCTGCGTGGATTGGAGGTTTGGGCTAAGTTCCGCACCTACGAACTCCTCGCTGCACCTGCGTGTCCGCACCTGCGGAAGGTCCATCGCAGGTGCGAGACACCAGAACCAGCAATGGTTCAGCTGTCTCCCAAGTTCTAAAAACACCCAATGAGCATCCTAAACGTACCCGAGGCCCCCCCGGGACCCCGTCCAACCACACACACAAGTCATATAACCTAACACGGACTCGCTCGAGGTTTCAAACCCCATAAAACAACACTAACACGATGAATTAAACTAAAAATACATGAAAATTCTTCAAACTTCTATAAACATTAATTTTTGCATTTAAGGTCCGAATCACATCAAACTAAGTCCGTTTCTTACCAAATTTCACAAAAAATACATATAAATCATATCGAACCTGTACCGTTCTTTGGAATCATAATGCGGGCCCGATATCACAGGTTTCACCTCAAATTTCATTTTCAAAAACCTTTATAATTTTCAGAAAATCATTTTCTTTAAAAATTCATTTCTCGGAGCTGGGACCTCGGAATTCAATTCCGGGCATGCGCCCAAGTCCCACATTTTCCTACGGACCCTCCGGGACCGTCAAATCACGGGTCCGAGTCCGTTTATCAAAAACGTTGACTCAAGTCAATTTTATTCAAACTTCCAATACAAGATTTTCATTTTTATCAATTTTTCACATAAAGGCTTCCCGGCTACACGCCCGGGCTGCGCACGCAAATATAGGTGAGATAGAAGGAGGTTTTTACAAGCTCGGAACACAAAGTTAGATAGAATATACGTGATGACCCTTTTGGATCATCACAGGTGCATTAGTGATCATAGTCTTAGTTGTTTGATGTTGATATGTTAATCTAATCCGGTACTTTACTGTACCCCTGATCCTCTGAACCCTTAGGAGCTTATGATTGCATGCCTATATATGTTTCTGCCTGCTACATGCTTACCCTTACTTGCTCTGTATTTGTTCCTCAAGTCCCATACCCCTGCTTGTGATTATTGGACCATTCTTGGTCCTGTTGTGTGATGCTGAACTTGTTTTGAGAAAGGTGTTCTTTCTAACTGTTTTCATCAGTTAAACCTTTTGTGATGAAAAAATTATTTTTCACTAAGTCTCTCCTCATTTTTCAAAACTATTTTCTTACTTAAACTCCTCAAAAATATGTCGAGCACTCTCACATATACTCTTAGAAGTCTAGGTTCTTCCCCCTCAGTGTGAGCATTGCCTCGGGACCCTTGAGCTACCTCTGAACTTTGACACACAAAGGCTGGCCATTCCACACTGCACTTACTCTATCTTGGCTATGAAATCTGGGTGTAAGCACTGCCCAGGATCCCTTGAGGTCCTTAGGGAACTCTGACACACCCGGATTGTGAAAAGGATGTGAAACATTACTTGGCATTGAGGACATGGAGATCTGGGCCTATTCTGTAGGCTCCCTATAGTTAAATTCTTATTTTTGTTCTATTTCAGTTGTGTAATTCATATCCCATGGTCTGTAATAATTAATTGTAAACAACTCTGGGGTCGGATAGTGAAATAGGTGGGTGATATGCATGTTGTAGTATAATTAAGGGTAGAGACCATGATTCTAGGTTTATTTTCTCTATGCGCAATCGTAGCCATGTTTAGGTACAACATGCCATGCATTAGATATCATGCTACTTAGGCTCATATATACTATTTGCCTTTCAGCATGTCAACATTCATTGTCCTCACTTAGAGATCCTGCCTATAGGACAAATAATTAAGTAAATTGTTATTATGTGATTCTACTCATATATAACATGTCCTGAAGCTTCATTTAGAAGTCCTGTCCAAAATAAATAATGTTAATTGCAATCATGTCTCATCATGCTATACACGTAGAGATCCTGTTCTAGGTAAACAACGATTAAAATCTATCACTTATGTCATTCCTGAAACTGTGCATAATGTTGTGATTCTATGTGCATTTCGAGATCCTGTTTTAGCAACTGCATATGCATCATAACTGCTACACGCCTAGGCAAGCCTTAGCAAATCAGTTGAAGAGCAAAACCAGAACTGTCCTTTGTGATTAGTGTTCAACTGTCATCATGCTAAAATCAGTAGGCAAGACTGATTAGGACTTCCTCCCTGAGTTATGAAACAAAAGGCCTGTTTCTTTGACATTTTTAAATCACCTAGATACCATGCTTTAGGATTCTGAATTAATATGGACCTTAGTTGTGTATGAGACATGATGTTTATGTGTATTGTGTGTGGAGGAATACTTGAGCCTTTATCTTCTTTCCATGCTTTCCCTTTATCTGCAGTCCTACTTGTTTATTATATGTCGCCTTAGCATTTTCACCTTTAAAACCTGAGGGTTTGCCTAGCACCTCCTTTAGGATAGGAGTCCTAATTTCCTCCGGGACTGATAGGAAGGGACGGGTAATAGCATGCAATAGAGGTCGAGACTAATACTCGAATTAGTTACTTTCACGGGGTGGGAAAGTGTAGAATATAGATATGATGACTGGTGCGCTAATACCACGTGTAGCCCCTCTTTGAGGAGTGATTATCGGGTATTGCATTGATGTGATCCATATTATTATAAAACTAGGACACCTTTTATATGATTAGATCGTAATCATTTCAAAATCTAATCTTCTTTACTATTTTCAAACACCTGCATGCTTATGACTTAAATTCCCTCTTATTTGAGCCTTTATTTGCTTGTTTGCTAAGCCGTACAAATTCACAGAAACCATTTGGCCGGGAATCACACTTGTGGATCCTGAGGGGTGCCTAACACCTTCCCCTTAGGATAATTTCAAGCCCTTACCCAATCTTTGGTTAGTAACGTAGTTGTAATTGAACCACCTTAGGTGCCTATCGTGGAACTAGGCTAGCCAACCATCTCATTACTACGAATTTGTTCAATTATAAAAGTTCACAATTTAATAATAAGCAGCAACCATAGCATAGAAATAATTTATTTAAGTCTTAACGCCCCAATAATAATAATCTAAACAACTCTCCCAAGACTGGAGTCAGCATGGTCACGAGCATATACGACATAAAACTAACTCTACTAATGTCTTAAATAAAGTCTAGGAATGAAATGCTAAAACTAAATAAGGAAGGGAAATGGAGAAGTTGTGGACGCTGAACAGCTACCTCGAAATCCCGTAACTGCTGCTAACGCACTGAGGCATCTATTGCTCCGGGCCGTCACCTGAATCTGTGCACAGAGGCACAAGGAGTAATGATGAGTACACCAACTCAGTAGTAATGAAACTAAATCACAGTCTGAGAAATATAAAACACACAACACAGATACACAAATTCACAAAACCAGTAAAACACCAAGTCACCATAAAGTATTCATCAAATACATAAGTTCAAAAAACTAATTTCCAGAATTCCTCTTCTTTTTTTTTTCAAAACAAGTATAATATCAATATATCTCAGTAATATTCTCAGTAAAAATCAGTTTGAAAAACGAAGTAAATCATAGTTCAAAAACTCAGTAAAATTCTCATAAAACTGCCCCTCGGGCTAAAAGTCATTTCTCGTAACCATTGCCCATCAGGAATCCTCACCATCACTCAATATCATCCCACCAGGCATCCTCACAGTCACTCAGTATCAGCCCATCAGGCATCACTCATTAGGTACCTGCGCTTACTAGGGGTGTGTACAGACTCCGGAGAGGCTCCTACAGCCCAAGCGCTATAACAAGCCACATCATGGCATAAATAAATCACAATATAGGCCTGCAACCTCACTCATATCATAGCATCCTCACAATATAGGCCCGCAGCCTCACTCAGTCAGACACTCTTAATTTTCCCTTCAGGCCATAAATATACCGGTTCTCGACCCAAAATAGTGTTTCATTTTCAAGAAATAGTTTCAAAATACTCTGAGTGTCAAAACAATTATCAAGAAAAGACTAAGTGAAAATCATAACATATCAAGTGAGGAAAAATAGTGAAAACAGCCCCCAAGGGGTAAACAGATCGGCACTAGGCCCCAAACATGGCTTACAACCCAAATCATATCAAAATATATCAATACTATTAAGTATAGGATTAAAAGTCGACTTAGCAACTCAATAGTCTCCTAAATAGGGAAGATGTTTCCAAAGTTTCAACCTTTGCATTTCAAAACTCGTGAAAGTGTGCATAGTCCGGGGTTTCATACCCTGAGGACAGGATTTAAAGACATTACTTACCTCAAAACTAGCCCGGAAACTATTCCGCAACACGCTTGCCTATCGTATCAACTTCCGAAGGCTACAAATATACCAAGTTCAGATTTTTATCATCAATTTATACTTAAGGAACGAATTCCAATCGAAAGATATCAAATTTAGCTCAAAAACCCGAAATTGGTCAAAACCCGACCCCCGGGCCCACGTTACGAAACTCAATTTTTTTTATACAAAACTGTTCTTTATCATCTCACGAGTCCTTACATATAAAGAACACCAAAATCGGAGTTTGTTTGACCCCTTAAATCGACCCCTAAAGGTCTCATAATCTCAAGCCCTAAACCCACCTTTTTCTACTGATTTCCATGAATTAAACACTGAGATTATGTTCCTTAATCACCTATAATCAATTTTTAAGGTCCAAAATACTTACCTCTATGATGAACACTGATTTTTCCTCTTCAAAATCGCCTCAAAAGCTTCTTCCCGTTCAAAAATGGTGTTAAAATAGGTTATGGTCGCGGAGGGTTTAATTTAATAATGTCCAGGGGTTTCCGCATCTGTGGCCAAGCTCCCGCACCTGCGACCCATTACTCGCTCCTGCGGGCCCGCACCTGTGGTCAAACTTCCACAGGTGCGGTTATACCAGCACCAGCATCAGCAGCTGCATTGCTGCAATTTCCTAGTTCAAACCTCCGTTAAGCACCCGAATTCAATCCCGAGCCCCTCGGGACCCCAACCAAACATACTAACACGTCACATATGATCATTCAAACTTATTTGCACTCTCAAAAGACTAAATATCACTTCAAAACACAAAAATCACATCGGATTCAAGCCTAAGAACTTTCAATTTTCTAAAATCCACCAACGATCCTGAAACTATCCAAAACAACTCCGATTGACCTGAAATTTTTTAGACACATCCAAAATTACATTACGAACCTGTTCCAACTATCAAAATTTCACTCCGACCCCAATATCCTTTTTTCCACTGCCGACCGAGAATCGCCAAAAACTAACTTTTGCCAATTCAAGCCTAATTCTACACCGGGCATCACAAAATTATTCTCAACACACTCCTAAGTCCCAAATCACCTAACGAAACTATCCGATCCATAAAATCCGCATTTCGAGGTCGTTTACCAATAAGTCAACTCTCAATTGACTTTTTCCATTTTAAGGCTATCTTTAAAGGCTAAATGACTGAAATCTCACTACAATCATTCGATTTCAAGCCTACCAACTCTAACACATCAAGAACAGTATAACCAACCTATGACAAGTCAATAACAATAATATAATGCAGGTTCTACGTAACGACTGACCGGGTCGTTACATTCTCCCCCTCTTAAACAAATATTCGTCCTCGAACGGGTCTAGAAACCTACTTGGAGTCTCAAACAAGTGGGGATATTTGTTCTACATCTCCCGCTCGGTCTCCCAAGTAGCCTCCTCCACTGGCTGACCTCTCCATTGTACCTTTATTGATGTTATATCCTTAGACCTCAACTTTCTGACCTCGCAAGCTAAAATAGCTACTGGCTCAACCTCGTATGACATATTACCCTCGAGCTGAACTGTGCTGAAGTCTAACACATGAGATGGGTCACCAACATATTTCCTGAGCAACGACACATGAAAATACCGGATGAACACTTGATAGACTGGGTGGCAAAGCGAGTCTATAAGCCACCTCTCCAACTTCTGAAGCGCCTCAAAAGGACCAATAAATCATGGACTCAGCTTTCCCCTCTTTCCGAACCTCATAACACACTTCATGGGTGATACCTTCCGGCTAGCATAACTCTTCTGTCTAGACTGCGCCGTGCGAAGTCGCTCCTAAATCAACTTCACCTTCTCCAACGCATCCTGAATCAAATATGTGCCCAATAACTTATCCTCACCAGGCTCGAACCAACCAACCGGAGATCTACACCTCCTACCATATAAGGCCTCATACGGGGCCATCTAAGTGCTAGACTGGTAGCTCTTATTATATGCAAACTCCGCTAGTGGCAGGAACTGATCCAATAAACCACCAAAATCAATCACACAAGCCCGTAACATGTCCTCCAAAATCTGAATAGTTCGTTTCGACTGCCTATCGGTATGCGGGTGAAATGCAATGCTCAACTCTACATCAGTACCCATACCTCTCTGTACGGCCCTCCAAAACTGAGATGTGAACTGTGTACCTCTGTCAGAAATGATAGAAACCGGAAACTCCATGCAACCGGACAATCTCCTTAATGTATTACCAGCTAACCGCTCTGAGGTATAAGTAGAATTGACATGAATGAAATGTGCGGACTTTGTCAATCTATCTATAATGACCCAAATAGTCAAAAAATCCTTCGAATTTCATGGAAGCCCAACTACAAAGTCCATGGTAATCCGCTCCTACTTCCACTCTGAAATATCTAACCTCTGAAGTAATCCACCTGGTCTCTGGTGCTCATACTTGACCTGCTGGCAGTTGAGACACCGTACTACATACTCAACAATATCTCTCTTCATCCGCCTCCACCAATACTGCTGTCTCAAATCCTGGTACATCTTCGCGGCACCCGGATGAATAGAATACCGCGAACTGTGAGCCTCTGCTAATATCAACTCTCGATTACCATCCACATTGGGCACGCAAATATGGTGCTGCATCCTCATAAATCCGTCTTCACCAATAGTCACATCCTGGCATCACCCCGACGAACTCTATCCTGAAGAACTAACAAGTGGCGGTCATAATATTGGCGAGCTTTTGTCTGATCATAAAGAGAAGACCGGGAAGCCATGCTAGCTAACACCCGCAAAGGGTCTGACAAATACAATCTCACCAACTGTCCCGCTAAAGCCTAAACATCAAGCACTAATGGTCGCTCTGCTGCTGAAAGGTAAGCTAGACTTCCCAAACTCTCGGCTCTGCGACTCAAGGCATCAGCCACTACATTGGCCTTCCCCTGGTGATACAAAATAGTTAAGTCATAGTCCTTAAGAAGCTCTAACCACCTTCTCTGACGCAAATTCAAGTCCTTCTGCCTCAGCAGATACTGCAAGCTACGATGATCAGTGAAAATCTCATTGTAACCCATACAAGTAGCTAACTCAAGATCGTGCACTGGGTAATTCTTCTCATGCACCTTCAACTGTCTAGACGCGTAGGCGATCACCCTACCGTCCTGTATCAACACCACTCTCAAGCCAACTCTAGAAGCATCACAATAGACTGTGTAGGAACCCGAACCAGTAGGCAAAACCAAAACCGGAGCTGTGGTTAATGCTGACTTGAGCTTCTGAAAGCTCTCCTCATACTCATCGGACCATCTGAATAGGGCACCCTTTTGGATAAATCTGGCCAAAGGCGAAGCAATAGAAGAGAATCCTTCCACAAAACGATGATAATATCCCTCCAAACCAAGGAAACGCCGAATCTCTGTGGCTGAAGATGGTCTGGGCTAACTCTGCACCTCCTCAATCTTCTTCGGATCAACCTGAATACCCTCACTAGACACCACGTGCCCCAAGAAAGCTATTCAACCAAGCCAAAACTCACATTTGGAGAATTTTGCATAAAGATTCTCCTCCCTCAATCTCTGTAACACAATCCTCAAGTGTTGAGCATGCTCTTCCTAGCTCTGGGAATAAACCCAGATGTCATCAATGAATACAATGACGAACTAGTCAAGGTAAGGCTGAAACACGCTGTTCATCAATTGCATGAACGCAGCTGGGGAATTGGTCATCCCTAATGACATAACCAGAAACTCATAATGACCGTATCTGGTCCTGAAAGCAGTCTTCGGAATGTCAGAATCCCGAATCTTCAGCTGATGATTACCCAGACCTTAAGTCAATCTCGGAGAAGACCTTAGCTCCCTGAAGCTGATCAAATAAGTCATCAATACGAGGTAAAGGATACCGGTTCTTCACCGTAACCTTATTCAGCTGTCTATAATCAATGCACATACGCATGGAGCCATCCTTCTTTTTCACAAACAACACCGGCGCACCATAAGGCGACAAACTAGGTCGGATGAACCCCTTATCTAAGAGTTCCTAAAGTTGCCCCTTCAATTCTTTCAACTCTGCTGGTGCCATACGATAAAGTGGAATAGAAATAGGATGAGTGTCGGGCACCAAGTCAATACCAAAATCAATATCCCTTTCAGATGGCATGCCTGGCAGGTCTGCAGGAAATACATCCGAAAAATCACGGACTAAAGGAACAGAATAAACAGGTGGAGTCTCACTACTAACATCCCTCACAAAAGCAAGATAGGACTCACAACCTTTCTCAACCATACGCTGAGCCTTTAAATAAGAAATCACTCTGCTAGGCACGTGCTCTTTAGACCCTTTCCACTCAACTCTCGGAACTCCGGGCATAGCTAGGGTCAGGGTCTTAGCGTGACAATCAAAGATAACATGACATGGGGATAACCAATCCATGCCTAGAATTACATCAAAATCGACCATACTGAGTAACATCAAGTCCACTCGGGTCTCCAGACCCCTAATAGATATAAGACATGACCGATACAGACGGTCCACAATAATAGTATCACCCACCGGAGTCGAAACATGAACATATTTAACTAAAGACTCACGGGGCATATTCAGGAAGTGAGCAAAATAGGATGAAACATAAGAGTACATCGAATCAGGGTCAAATAAAGCCAAAGCATCAGTGTGACAAACCGAAATAGTACCTGTAATCACCGCATCTGAGGCCATAGCATCAAGCCTAGCCGGAAGTGAATAAATACGTGGCTGGTCTCCACCTGCTCGACCTCCCCTCTAGTGCGGCCTCTAGCTGCCTGACCACCAACCCTAGCTGCCTGGGTAGGTAGTGAAGTGACTGGGGCTAAAGCCGAGGGCTGAACCCTCTGCTAAGATGAACTACTAGGACGAAGGGGACACTGCCTCCACTCTGTCCGAACTCTCCACACTCATAAAAACTACCTGGAGCTGGAGATGAAAATTGACGAGAACCTCTGCCACCATGATAACCACCAGATGAACCTCGCATAAAAGAACCCTGATAAGATGATGCTCGGGCGGAGCTCTAAGCTGGAAGGGCACTAAAAGATGAACGCCCCTGATGAGAATTGCGAGGACCCTGTCCCGATGATACACCATTGTAAGTTGGGCGAGCTGGCTGTGGAGGTCTAAATGGATGACCTCTGCTAGGCTGAAATTGCCCTCTAAGAGGAGCACCACTGAAGCTACCTGATCCCCGAGGCCTCTTAGCCTCCCTCTCCTCACGCTCCTGCCTGTGAACCGACTCAATGTCCCGAGCTATATCAACAACCTGCTCAAACATGGCTCCAGACACCCTCTCTCTGGTCATCAAAATTCGAAGCTAATACGTGAGACTATCCATAAATCTCTTGATATGCTCTCTGTCAGTGGCGACTAACTCCGAAGCATGTTTGGCCAACTCAGAAAACGTCATCTCGTACTGAGTAACTGACAACTCTCCCTGGCGCAACTGATCAAACTGCCTACGGTGCTCCTCTCTGTAGGACTGAGGAACATACTTCTCCAAAACGATCGTGGAGAACTGCTGCCAGGTGAGCGGTGAGGAACCAACCGGCCTAAGCCTCTCAAATGATTCCCACCAAGTAAAAGCAGCACCAGCAAACTGATAGGTAGCAAATGAAACCCCGCTGGTCTTCAGAATACCGGCAGTACGAAGCATCTTCTGACATTTATCAAGAAAACCTTGGGCATCCTCGCCCTCTGTGCCACTGAAAGTCGGAGGCTGAAGTTTGCTGAACCTCTCCAACCTGCGCTGCTCATCCTCAAGCATAACAGGGACCACATAACCCTGAACCGGAGCAACTGGCTGATCTGGGCCTGCTCTCGGTGTCTGAATACCTCGTACAACTGGCTCAGGTGCCCGGGCAGCTGGAGTCTGATTGCCTCCCCCGGCATGAGCTTCATTGGCAGTAGTGGTCATAGCCACTACCTGAGCTAAACTGGAACACACCGTCAATATCTGAGCCAGGGTCTCCTGGAGACCCGGAATAACAATAGGCATAGCAGGTGCCTGAGCCTATCCCGCTGGAGCAACGTCAGCGGGAACCTGATCCTGAAAGAAAGGGGTATCCTATGGCACTGTCCCGGCTACTGCACGGGCAGGTCCCCCAACTCTACCATACCCCGACCCCTTGTGGGTCTGGCTGGTGCCTGGTCACCCTGATTGGTATTGCGTGTCCTCACCATCTGTGAGAGAATGAAACAACATAAGTTTAGATTTTAAGAATCAATAGATTGGCACGAAAGAGTTCAAAAAAATATAGATGTTTCCTAAGAGTTCTGCAGCCTCTCGAAGATAAGTACAGACGTCTCTGTACTGATCCGCAAGACTCTGCTGAACCTGCCCATGACCGTTGAGTCCTATGTAACCTAGAGTTGTGATACCAACTTGTCACAATCCCAAATCCTAACAGGCCGTGATGGTGCCTATTGTGGAACTAGGCTAGCCAACCATCTCATTACTACGCATTTGTTCAATTATAAAAGTACACAATTTAATAATAAACAGCAACCATAGCATAGAAATAATTTATTTAAGTCTTAACACCCCATTAATAATAATCTAAACAACTCTCCCAAGACTGGAGTCAAAACAGTCACGAGCATCTATGAAATAAAACTAACTCTACTAATGTCTTAAATAAAGTCTAGGAATGAAATGTTAAAACTAATAAGGACGGGAAATGGAGAAGCTGTGGACGCTGGACAGCTACCTCTAAATCCCGTAACTGCTGCTAACGAACTGAGGCAGCTACTACTCCGGGCCGTCACCTAAATCTGTGCACAGAGGCACAGGGAGTAATGATGAGTACGCCAACTCAGTAGTAATGAAAATAAATCACAATCGAAGTAATATAAAACACACAGTACAGATACACCAATTCACAAAATCAGTAAAACACCAAGTCACCATAAAGTATTCATCAAATACATAAGTTTAAAAAACTAATTTCCAAAAATCCTTTTTTTTTCAAAACAATTATAATATCAATATATCTCAGTAAAATTCTCATTAAAAGTCAATTTGAAAAACGAAGTAAATCATAGTTCAAAAACTCAGTAAAATCCTCATAAAACTTCCCCTCGGGCTAAAAGTCATTTCTCGTAACCATTGCCCATCATGCATCCTCACCATCACTCAATATCAGCCCATCAGGCATCCTCACAATCACTCAGTATCAGCCCATCAGGCATCACTCATGTAACAACTCGGCCGGTCATTCCGAGAGTTTAGCCCCATTTGCCTTGTTCTGCTTCATTTTATGTGGTTCAACTTCATTTATGTGTGTCAGGTCGGTTGGTTCGGGTTCAGAGTGGTCATGGTGCGAATTGAGGCGTGTAGTCTCTCAAGGTAGCCTAATAGTTGAGAAAGTCAATTGAGAGTTGACTTATTGGTGAACGACCTCGGAATATAGATTTTATGGCTCAGATGGTTTCGTTAGTTGAATTGGGACTTAGGGGTGTGTTCGGAATAAAGTTTTGATGTCCGGTGTAGAATTAGGCTTGAATTGGCGAAAGTTTGTTTTTGGTGATTTCCGGTCAGCAGTGGAAAATAGGCTATCGGGGTCGGAATGGAATTCTGGAAGTTGGAATAGGTCCGTAATGTCATTTTGAGTATGTGTGCAAGATTTCAGGTCCATCGGAGGTGTTTTGGTTGGTTTCGGCGTTGTTGGCAAAATTTGGAAGTTTCAAAGTTCATAGGTTTGAATTTGATGTAATTTTGGTGTTTTCATATTTTTTTTGGTGTTTCGAAGGCTCGACTAAGTTTGAATAATGCTATGGGGTGTGTTTGTATATTTGGTAAGGGCCCCGAGGGGCTCGATATTGATTTCGGATGGTTGGCAGAGTGTTGAACTTGGAAAATTTGCAGCAAATGACAGCTGGTGTAAGTTTCTGGTGTTGGCCGCACCTGCGGAAGGGTAGCAGCAGGTGCGATGTCGCAGGTGCAAAAGCCCATGCACAGGTGCTAAGGCAGTCTAGGCAGGAGGAGTCCGCAGGTGCGAAGAGATGGCCGCACCTACGAAGCCGCAGGTGCGGAGAAGGGTCGCAGGTGCGAGAATTTGGTCCGTTAGTGGAATTGCGCAGGTGTGCACCTGGGACCGCAGGTGCGGGTCCGCAAGTGCGATTAAGTGTCTGCAGGTGCAAAATTACTGGGCAGAACAGTATAAAAGAGGCCTCCGCGAAATTTTAGTTATTTCAACATTTTTGCATGCGGTTGGAGCTCAATTGAGGGCAATTTGAAGAGAGAATTCGTGGGTCTTCAGTGGAGGTAATTTCCCGAGTTATTAAAGTCGTTTCTATATTATTTTGTTCGGATTAGGCTTGTATTTGAAGGATTAAAGTAAGAAAAAGTTTGGAAAATGGGAGGATAGAGTTGGGAATTTCTTTTGGCAATTTTAGTGGGCAATTGTGGTCCGATATTGATGTTCTTGGTATGTATGGTCTCGTGGGAGGATAAGGGTTCTTGTGATGTAAATTTTATCGGATTCCGAGTAGTGGGCGCGGGGCTCGGGTTTGGCCGAGTTTCGAGATTCTTGTATTATTTGATAGTTTTCGATTGGGTTGTGTTCCTTTAGTATATATTGATGATGTTGAACTGGTTTTGGCTAGATTCGGAGCAATCGGGAGCCAATTTGAGGGGCAAGAGCATAGCAGACTAGTGTTGTGGCCCGGTAGAGGTAAGTAATGGTTATAAATCTTGACCTGAGGGTATGAAACCCCGAACTTCATATTCTCACTTATTTTAGGGCGCACATCTCGGATGATGAGTATGTGGCGCGCACTGATTTTTGGATTGAAATGGTCCTCTCCGCGGAAACTATTGAGTTGCGTATTTTACTCTAAACTATATGTTAAATTATGTTCTAAATATTGTTGAAATATTTGGGCTATAAGCAGTGTTTGGGGCCTCGTGCCGATCTGTTTAGACCCCTTGGGGATTTTTTACTGTTGTTTTCCTCACTATTTACTGATGATTTCACTCAGGCACATTGTGCTTACTGTTTTCGAAACTCAGCCTGATTTACACTACTTGAGATTTTTTAAAAATGATGTTTTGGGTCGAGTACCCTGTTTTACTGATTTGCCCGAGGGGCTTTTTGAGTGGTTCTGCTGAGTGAGGCCGAGGGACTGATTGTGAGGATATGATACGCCATGAGCTGGCTTGATATTGGCGCTTGGGCTGAAGGAGCCCCTCCGGAGTCTGCACACACACCCAGTGAGCGCACCGAGTGTCGAGTGTCGAGTGACGAGTGGCGAGTGATTGGGAGGCATGAGTGACTGTGAGGTGCTGAGTGATTGATTATGAGTGATGGTGAGGTATGCCCGAGGGGGTGATTATAAGTAACTGTGAGGCATGCCCGATGGGATGATTATGATACATGTTTTTCCCGAGGGCTACTTATGATTTTACTACTTTCACTCTGAGCTTATGAAATATGTTTTTCCCGAGGGGCCTCTATATGATTCATTTCATTTTCATACTAAATCTTTTGGTTTGAAGTTGTTGAAAATATAGATTCTTCAAAGGATTTTTCTGAAGTTGGTTTTAAGGTATGATGATTTCATAAATCTATGTTATATTGTTGGAAAGAAAGTTGTGCATCTTGTGACTTGATGACATTGATTTTATGTGTTTCTTGATGCTCAGACCTGATTTATTTTCATTACTACTGAGTTGGTGTACTCACATTACTCCCTGCACCTTGTGTGCAGATCCAGGTTTTAGGGCAGGGTGAGCTGTCTATCTGTTCTAGAGATTCTCGGAGGTTTGTGAGGTAGCTGCATGCGTCCGCAGTCCTGCTCCATCTCCCGCTTACTATTATAGAATTTATTTTCTTTTGAGTTGTATATTTTATGTAGATGCTCATGACCGGTGACTTCGGGTTCTCGGGGGTTGTATTTAATATTCAATATATCTTTAACTGTTTTATAAATGTTTAAAGGAAACCTTTATGGGTAATCAGTATAGTAAAGATGTAAATGGAAGCTTATTATGATTCGAGTGTAGTTTTGGCTGGCCTAGTTCCACGATAGGCGCCATCACGGTTGTTCTAGATTTGGGGCCGTGACAATTTTGGTATCAGAGCGCTAGGTTACATAGGACTCACCGGTCATGAGCAGGTTTAGTAGAGTCTTGTGGATCGGTACAGAGACGTCTGTACTTATCTTCGAGAGGCTGCGGAACCCTTAGGAAAAATCTCACATTCTAGAACTATTGTCGTGTGAATCCATTTTATTTAGCCAGAAGCGTAACTCTTGAATTCCTTCCATGTATTCGAACGCGCACGAGAGCGCTTGGTATCAACTGTGCATCGAAGGCTTGTGGCTTCCATTGATTAGATGTGATTTTGACATATTGGTGATGGGTCAGTCTGGAGGACTTGAGGCCGGATTCATTCTTTGGCTTGATTGCTGAGATTTTCGTTGTGTGTGCACATGTAATTGGGGACTTGTATGACCGTTTGCGTTCTTATTGATGAGAATTGGTGACTAGATGCCTATGTGGTAGGTGTGATTTGATGGTTAGATGTGTTAAGACTGTGAATTGTGTCGAAAGGGTTGGCTGGAAATGTGGCAAGATTTATTGAGTGTTTGGTTTCTGTCTCGATTTGGTATATGGCCTTGAGTTGTGAGTATGTTGGAAGACCTTTCATGTTGTGTAGTTGTGGAGTGAAGCGGATTTTTCTGTTGGGTTATGAGTTCCTGGTGATGTCTTTTAAGCTAATCATTTGCCCTAGTAACATTGATGTATTTGATTAATAGTGTATTCCAGCGGTATTAGCACTCCTTGTTATTGTATTCATTGATGGCGTCCTGGCATATTCGCGTAGCCAGGAGTAGCATACTCAGTATCTGAGGATGGAATTATAAGGATTCAGGGAGGAAAGGCTCTATGCCAATTCTCCGAGTGTGAATTTTTTCTCGGTTCAGTAGCATTCTTCGGACACATGGTGTCCAGTGAAGGTATCCATGTGGTCATACATGTGTGGGTAGAGCTTCCAGAAGCTCGAGATTTCTGTGACCACCGCTCCAGTATTAGTTCTGCCATCAGCTTCAGGTTTTTACCGCGCATTGTGGTGCCTCGAGGGTAGGCGTTAGTTGTGTTCAGATGCAGGAAGGTGTAGTGATTGCGTGATAGTTCTGGTTTTCAGAAGTGTATGGAGAGATAGCAGTTGAGGCTAAGTGGGCAAGGGTATCTCCTGCGGGTTGTCCCACGGTGTGTGGTCCCTATGTAGTTCTGTAATAAGTTCTCTTCTACCAGTAGTTGATATATATTGTAATTGGAGTTTAGATCGCTTGTGGAAGTTGGCGTGACTATTGCAATGGTGAATGTGAGATTTGCAGATAACTTGAGTTGTTAGACGTGTGGTGTTATTATGGGCATTGTGAGTTATTGTTTGTCTCGATCGTTGGCTTTGAGCCAAGTGGGGGAGTCTGTTCATGATAAGTTGATTGCACGACTATGTAGGGTATTGGTTTCAGTTCGAGGTATATTGGTAAATCAGTTATGACCTGCAGGTGTGGGGTCTGGGAATGTCACGAGTAATGGAAATTTCTTTGCATAGGTTGCAATGTATTTTGTTGGGTAATTGGGTTCTATTGAATGATTTAGTTGAAGTTGTAAAAGCTGTAGTGTGTGCAGTGTATGGATTTTCTTGTGGCTTAAAGTGAGTGGATTTTTTTCCTAGTATGTTAGTGTGCAAACGGGTCAGGTCGATTCTGTCTAATTTGTCGGTGCGATTGAGATTTACGTTAGAGGGCGTCAAGACTTGTGGCATATCTACATCATCACGGGTTCTACATATCAGTATCAAGAATGTGAAGGTAATGGCTTTAGATTCGCAGGAAGTCTCTACAGGGTAAGTATTTTGAATGTGGTACTTTTGGGGATATTTGAGAGAGTATTCGGCGGCTTATGAGCCTTAGACGGTATGGTTTTATGCTTGGGTCGCGTGTGGTGATTCTGGGTTGAAAATTGTGGTATTACGGCAGGGAAAAGTATCAATTTGAAGGTAAGTCAGAAAGAACTAGGGTAAATAGGGCAACTTGGTAGTAGGTCGGATCTGCATGGTAAGGGATACGATTAGTTCTTGGGTGTTCATGAGGTGACGAGTTTTTCGGGTGTTTCTTAGCAATGCTCTTGGGCCTGCATAGTTTGGTTGAGTTAGAAGAATTCAATCGTGATGGTTTGGTGTTGCGCAAATGGGATTTCGGATAGTTCCGGATGGTTTCTACGGCGGTTAAGGGTGCATATTTTCTTGTGATGTGTAGTGAATTTGTTTCTAAGTGGGATCCAATGGGAGTTCTTGGCTAGTTGGGTACGTAGTTTCTTGTGGCTCAGAAGGGACCATGGAGTTCTCGTATTTTTCCTAGGTTGGATGGGCGTGTGTTGTATGTTGGTTAGAGTTGAGATTTGCATATGTGAGGTCACGGTTCGGTTCTGGAAGGAAGGTCATAAATTCTTAGGCAGCATGGGCAATTTCAGATCACTAGGTAGATGATATCACTAATTGGTGCAACTTAAGGGTACTTCATTGGTATCGTGACGCTCTATTATTGGATCGACTGTTGATATTCAAGGTTTCTTGGTAAACGGAAGAATTATAGGGGTATCCCTCGTGGAATGAGTGAGCATTTGGGATGTGTTATGTATTCGAGCGGTGGAGTTGTGATCAGATATGGTAATCCATATGTTTCATGGACTTCGAGACTGAGGGTTCTCATAAACAGGATATTTTGTGGAAGTGAACTGTGAAGATGCGAGCTGAGCTATTCGGATGTTAGTATGTGCCATGATTCCGTCATTATGAACTTTTCGGTAAGTTATCTATCTGTTGTGGGAGATCAGAGTTAATTTAGGGTCACTGGTAGGCTAATATGGGTGTGTGTGCTGCACCGACCGCTTTGAGTTTCTATTATTGAGAAATGTACCATTCGATTGTGATTGAGTTTATTCATGTCCTAGAGTGATCTATGAGTTACCTTTCGGTATTGCGAGGAGTGGTGATTATTGGTTATATGCACATATGGTGCAGTTATAATTGGGCTTTATAGCTAGATTTGAGTAAGGTAAATAATTGGGTGTTGCGGCATTGAGACATGTTGGTTCTATACCTTCTGTTTCGGGTGGCATGGTATCGTCCGGTTTCCCCCGTGGTTATGGCAATGCACTTTCAGTACTTGAGGTCGAATTTCGAATGGTTATTGATTTTGGGCAAGGTGTCTTGAAGTATTTCAAGTGGACCAGCGTTGGATGAGATCGCGCAGTGTAGCGGAGTTATGTAGGGGTATGACCTTTTGTATTGGATACATGTGTTTTTTTTTTTACGGTGTGTGCCAGGCTGTTAGTATGATATGGTGATGGTAATTGTTAATGGCAGGATAGTCCTCTCGTTTGGATCTTTTATATAATTTGATTACATTGGGAAGTTGTTGTTAAGTGCACAAGTTACACAGGTTTTGGCTTCGAATTGTATCGATGTGTCATGTTATCAGGGTGGTCGTGATGGATGAGAAGAGGTCATTGGACCTAGAGTGAATATTTTTAGAATTTTCTACAGCATAGTTGGGAGGATAAATATCGGAAGTCGGCTTAGAAATCTGCTATAATTCCTGTTTGGGAAGGGGGAGTTTCATGTCTGGCTGATTGGACAAATGGTTGTTAGTTCTACGTGCTTCTTTCATCATCAGCAGTATATGGAAGTGTTAGAGCGAGGCAGTTCTTGATAAGAGGTTATGTACCGGTATTGGGTTGTTCTGAGCAGTTATTATGGTTAAGAGTTATCACTATGAGTGTTGAGTCACGCAGTGTATTATGTGATTTCATCTTGGGTGCGTATATGGATTGATTCAACATGTTCAGACTTGTTCAATTTATAGTTATGGAAAAATTTGATCTTGTATATTATTTCAGAAGTGGGAATTTGGTTTTACGGTTTAGGGGTCAGGATTTGATTTCGAAATTTCAACAGTATTGTGCTATTGGACCTATATGGGATAGGGTGACGTGGGATCACCCCCAGGTATGTGCATGGTAAGCTACGTAACAGTTTAATGGTTTTGGAGAACAATTCTTGGCACGTTCGAACGTGAACGTATGTTTAAGTGGGGGAGGATGTAACGACCCGGCCGGTCGTTCCGAGAGTTTAGCCCCGTTTCCCCTATTTTTGATTCATTTTATGTGGTTCAGCTTCATTTATGTGTGTCGGGTTGGTTGGTTCGGCTTCAGAGTGGTCATAGTGAGAATTGAGGAGTGTAGTCTCTCAAGGTAGCCTGATAGCTGAGAAAGTCAACTGAGAGTTGACTTATTGGTGAACGACTTCAAAATGCGGATATTATGGCTCGGATGGTTTTGTTAGGTGAATTGGGACTTAGGAGTGTGTTCGAAATGGAGTTTTGATGTCCGGTGTAGAATTAGGCTTGAATTGGCGAAAATTAGTTTTTGGCGATTTCCAGTCTGCAGTGGAAAATAGGCAATCATGGTCGGAATGGAATTCCGGATGTTGGAACAGGTCCATAATATCATTTTGAATATGTGTGCAAAATTTCAGGTCAATCGGAGGTGTTTTGGTTGGTTTCAACGTCGTTGGAGAAATTTGGAAGTTTCAAAGCTCATAGGCTTGAATTTGATGTAATTTTGGTGTTTTCATGTTGTTTTTGGTGTTTCGAAGGCTCGACTAAGTTTGAATAATGTTATGGGGTGTGTTGGATTGGACTTGGTCCTCTCTGCAGAAACTATTGAGTTGCGTATTTTACTCTAAACTATATGTTAAATTATGTTCTAAATATTGTTGAAATATTTGGGTTATAAGCCGTGTTTGGGGCCTCGTGCCGATCTGTTTTGACCCCTTGGGGGCTTTTTACTGTTGTTTTCCTCAGTATTTACTGATTATTTCACTCAGCCACATTGTGCTTACTGTTTTTGAAACTCAGCCTGATCTACACTACTTGAGATTTTAAAAAATGATGTTTTGGGTCGAGTACCCTGTTTTACTGATTTGCCCGAGGGGCTTTTTGAGTGGTTCTGCTGAGTGAGGTCGAGGGCCTGATTGTGAGGATATGATACGCCACGAGGTGGCTTGATATTAGCGTTTGGGCTGAAGGAGCCCCTCCGGAGTTTGCACACACCCCCAGTGAGCGCACCGAGTGCCGAGTGACGAGTGATTGAGAAGCATGAGTGACTATGAGGTGCCGAGTGACTGATTACGAGTGATGGTGAGGTATGCCCGAGGGGCTGATTATGAGTGACTGTGAGGCATGCCCGAGGGGCTGATTATGATACGTGTTTTGCCTGAGGGGCTACTTATGATTTTACTACTTTCACTCTGAGCTTATAAAATATATTTTTCCCGAGGGGCCTCTATATGATTCATTTCATTTTCATACTAAATCTTTAGGTTTGAAGTTGTTGAAAATATTCATTCTTCAAAGGATTTTTCTAAAGTTGGTTTTAAGGCATGATGATTTCATATATCTATGTTAAACTGTTGGAATGGAAGGCTGTGCATCTTGTGAATTTATGACATTAATTTTATGTGTTTCTTGCTTCTCAGACCTTATTTATTTTCATTACTACTGAGTTGGTGTACTCACATTACTCCCTGCACCTTGTGTGCAGATCTAGGTGTTAGGGCATGGTGAGCTGTCTATCTATTCCAGAGATTCTCGGAGGTTTGCGAGGTAGCTGCATGCGTCCGCAGTCCTGCTCCCTCTACCGCTTACTATTATAGAATTTATTTTCTTTTGAGTTGTATATTTTATGTAGATGCTCATGACCAGTGACTCCAGGTTCTCGGGGGTTGTTTTTTAATATTCAGTATAGCTTTAACTGTTTTATAAATGTTTAAAGGAAACCTTTATGGGTAATC
>ML436643.1:41526-64559 GCA_005239525.1 Nicotiana knightiana | reverse complement strand
AGATAAGGAAAATAGGTAAAGTCACAGAGAAGCACTAATTTTAACAGAAAAATATACTTCGAAACCTAATAAAATTAATCAATTCTATTTTGATTGACAGAGACAAACAATAACGGGAAAAATCACTGAAATAATTAGTGCAATAAGCAAAAAGACCTTGGGTTAAAAGAATATACACAAAAATTAGTCGAACTAGCAAAGGATAATAAGATTCAAACACTTGGAAGTTTAAAACCCTTTGAAGAGAACTGAAGAAGAAACCCTAGTTCTTAGAAAACACTGGAATCGAATAATAATAAGGAAAATAGAAGGTTTTTTCGAAGAAAAATACTCAATAATGCTTAAAATTGTCTCAGATCTAAAGGATCTGAACAGACCTACATAGAAAGAGATTAGGGTTTTCGAAAATGACTGAGATGAAAGGAAACCTAGTTTAAAACCATAGATTCGAGCCATAAACACGAAGAAAGTGATACTCACAAACGGAGATAGCCATAGATAGGCTCCTGAAAAGGTTTTGAACAAGTCTGATTCGAGACTTCTTCATAGAACAACAAAATCGAACACCCAGAAGAGGTAGGAGGCCAGCAAGGGCCAAAAAATACAGAGAAATCCCATGGAACGACAGTTTTCTGGTGACGGCGATTAGGTTTTAGGGAGAGAGTTTGAGAGAGAAGGGGAGAAGGAGGGAAAACGAAGACGACGGAATAAAAGAAAATGAGGGGGGTTAGGGTTAGATTAGATTAAAGAAGGAAAGGAATAATGTGGACCATTGATCTTATAGATCAACGGCCACGACTAGAGGAGGTTCTGGGTGAGGTTAGATGATGAATTGGGCTTGGGTAGGATTTGGGCTAGGATCTTAAGTAATTGGGCTGGTATAATCAGGTTAGGTCCGAAATTAAAATGAATTCAAAGGGGCTATTGGTTAAATACCCAATTAATTAATAAAATAATTTGTAAAAATAATTAACAAATTATAAAAATTATTTTGATGCATAAAAATGATTTTAAATTAATTACTTGATATTATAAAAATATAAAAAGTTATTTTCTGGCGAAATAAGGTAATAATACTTACATGGGCTATGATTGCAAAGTTATTGCAATTATAATCCAAAAATTATAAATATGGCTATTCATGCAATAATTAAAGCTTGATATAAATATAAATGACAAAATTAAACCATAAAATCATTATGAAACCATTTGTGAGGCAATTAATAATCATTTATATAAATAAAATACTGGGATAAATTAATAAAAATCCTTAGAAAAATGTCAAAATTATGGAAAATATTAATTGATACTCATATACTATTTTGAAGATAGATATGCATCTTAAAAATAATATCGGGAAAAATTGGGTATCAACAGCTGCCCCTCTTTACCCGAAAAGGATGAAAGAGTTGTCGTGTAAAGATATGATGGCCAATTTTGACGAGTAGGGTGATTCGAGAGACATAGGCCGCACTCTATTTTTTGAGTTGCCTACATGTCCCTGGTTCCACAGGAATCAGGCCGTGTGTAGTTCTGGATTCATCGGCGAAATATACCAATGAAGTTTTCCTAAGAACGGACACAAGGTTTTGGAATAGGTGAAATGGTTGCGGTGAGCGGTCGGGTTTGAAGTAGCATGAAGGGCTTAGTCCCATGGAAAAGAAGGATGTTTAGCCTTATGCAAATATGGAGGCAGGGTTTACCCTCATGCAAGATTTGGGATAGGGCTTAGTCCCATGCAAATAGAAGGCAATGCTTATCCTTATGCAAATATGGAGGCAGGGCTTAGCCTCATGTGAGATTGAGACAGAGCTTAGTCTCATGCAAATTGAAGGCACTGCTTAGCCTTATGCAAACATGGAGGCAGGGCTTAGCCTCATGCGAGATTGAGACAAATCTTAGTCTCATTGCAAGGTTCGGGGCAGTGCTTAGTCCTATGCAAAGTGAAGGCAATGAGCATAATGCAAATATGGAGGCAAGACTTAGCCTCATGCAATTTTGAGACAATGCTTATTCTCATACAGATGGAAGGCAAAGCTTATCCTTATGCAAATAGGGAGGCAGGTCTTAGCCTCGTGCAAGATTGAGACAGAGCTTAGTCTCATGCAATGAACGAATAATGGATGATGGTAGAGTATTTCTTAGCTGGAAATGAGTTTGATATCCTTGTTGTTATGAAGACTATGATTCCAAGGTATGCATATTCCTTGTTCCTGCATTCAAAGAAAAATCATGAGTTCTGTAAGGGGGGAGGTCGATTCGTGCCTCCGTCGTCTTGCTTGACTTGCTTCGCTCTGTCTGAAGATCTTGTTCAAATTATCGGGGTAGCATTTGCTAATCAGAGTTTATTTCAAAAGAAGGCATGCATGGTTTTCGAAGACATAGTAAAATATAGTTTTAGAAATTGGTTAGATGAACCAGTGACTGTGACACGATTAGAGACATTGCGACTTCTTTTGCTGTAGAATTTTGAGGGTCCTCAAAATTCTGCCTCAGTTAAATGGACGATACTTCTGACTGCTCTATACTTCTTACTCAGATAATCGGCCATCATTAAATTGGCTTTACTAGGGATCCTATAATAGGGAACTTTCATTCCCAGTAGAAGTCCTCGAGCAACTTGCCTAATACTAATAAATAAGGGGAAGGGAACCTTCTTAGGAATTTTGAGGGTCCTCCTCAAGATTCTGCCCCAGTTTCTGATTGTGGGGAAAAATAGAAATTTATTGAATTGTGACCGAACCTATGGGGCTGCCTACGTATCCCCTCTTAAACGGGAATCAGGTCGAGCGTAGTTCAATTTACATTATGTAGAAAAGCATAGGATGATTTACACATAATATCTTTTGACTGCATCCGAATTGATTGGTTTTTGCCAAATTTCTCCGTCCATTTCTGCGAGTATGAGGGCTCCTCCTATCAATACTCTGTGAACCATGTAAGGACCTTTCCAGTTGGGAGAGAATTCCCTTTGGCTTCATCTTGATGCGGGAAGATCTTTTTCAACATCAGCTGCCCCGGTGTGAACTGTCTTAGTTTGACTTTTTTTGTTGAAGGATATGGACATTCGGTTCTGATAAAGCAATCCGTGACATACCGCATTCATCCTCTTTCCATCTATGAGGGCTAGCTACTCATAACGGCTTCTTATCTATTCTGCGTTGCTGAGTTCGGCTTCTTGTATGATTCTCCGGGAAGGAATTTCTATTTCGGCAGGAATGACAGCTTCAGTACCATAAACCAGCAAATAGGGAGTTGCCCCGGTTGATGTGCAGACTGTGGTACGGTATCCCAGTAAGGCGAATGACATCTTATCGTGCCATTGTTTGTGATTTTCTACCATTTCCCTCAGTATTTTCTTGATTTTTTTGTTGGCAGCTTCCACGGCTCCATTCATTTGTGGCCTACATGCTGTGGAATTCTTGTGCTTGATTTTGAAAGTCTCACACATGGCTTTCATCATATCACTGTTGAGATTGACGTCGTTGTCTCATTACATGCCACAGTCGTCGGTTCATCAAGATAAGAAATAAAAATATTGTAGGGATAAATATATGAAAGAAAAATAGTGATAATAAAACATCAAGACATTTAAAAATGTCAAACCAAATGATTTTCAATAACTCAAATAACGTTTTTGGAACCTTGAAAAATATTATTTAATACAAAAGAAAAATGCAAAAGTGGAAATCATCTTTTTAGAAAAATAAACAATGCCATTCAGCCTTGCTACCCGGGACTCGCCGGGCCCTTGATGGTCTAACAGTCCAGTTCTTAAGGAATGCTCCTCTCTCCATAGCTTGGATGGTAGGTCCTTCCTCCTCTTCCTCCTCATCCTCCTCCTCGACAATTACACAACAATCCATGTCATCATCTTCCAAGAACAAACTCCTCAATTCCGCCAACGCTTCTTCTTCCTCTGATCCCCATATAATATCGGCCTGATGGTAGGTCTGATTCAGGTGTGGCATAGGCTACTCAAGTGGATAGTATGGTCCACGTCACGGCGGTGACCAATCTTGGTATTCTTGCCATGTGTATTGGTATCCCAACCCAAAAGTGGTATCATGGTGCTTTGGTTGTATTGGTTTGATGATGCCCTGAAAATTCCTACCAAGCCCTTTTCCGAGCTCATATCCTCTCCATGCTAGCATGATTTCTATCTTTCTACTCCATCACTTATCTTTCTCAATCACATTGACCCGCTCGATACGATGGCAGGTTTCTCCGTCTAACCTTCTTCTATTTTCAATCAGCGGGATAGTCTGACTAGTGTAAATGGGGTTGCTCCCATCTTCATGGATAATTACTTCCTGGTGGTTCCATTCGAACTTCACGGACTGATGTAAAGTAGATGCTACATCCCCAACGACGTGTATCTATGATCGTCCCAACAGCAAATTGTAAGAGGCGGATATGTCCAGTACATGAAACTGAACATCAAACCATGTAGGTCCCATCTGCAGGCAGAGATTAGTTTCTCCAATGGTAGCTCTCTGAGTCCCATCGAATGCTTTCACATTCATAGTTCCCTCTCGTATCTCATGTAGGCCTTTTCCCAACCTCTTCAACGTTGTTAATGGGCAGATGTTGAGGTTGGATCCTCCGTCAATCAAAACTCTGGCGATGAACTTATCTTTGCATTGCACTTGATGTGCAGTGGCATGTTGTGATTCAACCCTTCAAGCGGCAGCTCGTCCTCGTGGAAGGTGATTTTATGGATTTCCAGAACCTGCCCCACCATAATAGCCATTTCTCCGCCCATGATGTTGTTGGGTACATATGCTTCACTCAGCACTTCATTTGAAGCATTCCTGTATGCCTCAGAATTTTGCAGTAGCGATAGGATAGATATTTGAGCGGGGGTCTTGTTTAGATTATCAATGACAGAGTACTCCCTTGCATGTACCTTCCTCCAGAGGTCTTCTGGACCAGTCTCAATGACGGGCATTTTGTTAGAAGCTTGCTTACTGGTTTCTCCTAAGTGTTCAAGTGTATAAACCCTTCCTGTTCTGGTCATTCCTAGTGCAGCGCCAGATTCTTCCGTCTTTGACTTTCCCTTTCGTCTAGCCTCGACCACATACTCCCAAGGTACATCATTGGAACTGAAGGGTGGTGTGGATGCCACTGTTACAATGAAAGGTATGGCCACCTCTACTTCAAATGGAGTGAGTATTGTTGCGGGTGGTATTACTTCTACTTCTAAAGGAGCTGATGTGGCTACCTCAACTCCAACTGGCAGTCATGCCTGCACCACAATGGGATTGAGTGTGACTGCAGGTTTCTTAGGATCATCACCTTCTCGAATAAGCCCGATTGATCTCGGGATCCCACTCTTCATTAGTTTCTATCACATTGACCCCTCCGCCTCTATGATTGGGAAGAGGATTGTTGCAGACGTTGGGTGTAGCTTCCTTTGCCTGTATGACCTTATTGTCATTTAGTGTTTGGATCTTGTCTTTCAAGGTGTGGCACTCGTCAACAGTGTGTCCCTTCATACTGGAATAATATGCACAAGTCTTGTGTGGATTGACCTATTGAGATGAATTCTCCATTGACACATCAGGAATAGGGGTGACATATCCAGCGGCTTTCAACCTTTTGTATAACTGGTCGATGGGTTCAGCAATGACGGTGTACTATCTGGGTGGTTTGCAGTCAAAATTAGGCCTGGCTTTTGGTAGTTTGGATGAGTTGAAGGTGACTGATAATAGGATAGTTGGGTGTTTTTGGTAGGCGGTAGCAGGTTGGGAATATCTAGGAGGTGATGGTTGGTATGTGGGTGGAGGTGTTTGGTATGTGAGTGGAGGGGTATGGTATACAAATGGAGTTTTGGGTCCCTTGGAAACTATTACCGTTCCTACATTTTTCTTCTTCGATATACCACCTGATTGCAATTCTTTATTCGTGGCCTGCAGTGCCTCGAAATTTGTCAACATCCCGCTTTTAATACCATCTTCAACCCTTTCTCCGAGTTTGATGATATTGGAGAACTTATGGTTCTCAATGACCATTATCCTTTCATAATACTGTGGATCTTGTGCCTGTACAAAGAACTAGTTCATCTGTTCCTCGTCCAATGCTGGTCTAACCTTGGTTGCTTCCGACCTCCATCGTGTAGCATACTCGCGGAAAGTCTCAGTTGGCCTCTTCTTTAGGTTCTGGATATACAAAACATCTGATGCATTCTCTGTGTTGAATCTAAACCTATCCATGAAATCGGACGCCATGCTCACCCAATTGGCCCACTTCTTAGGATTCTGGCTTATGTACCAGGACAGAGCAGCTCCGGTAAGACTCCTCATGAAGAGCTTCATTCGAATCCTTTCATCTTTTCTGACCCCCACGAGCCTCTCACAATAATTCCTCAGATGAACCTTGGGATCACCCGTTCCGTCAAACATTTCAAACTTGGGAGGTTTGTAACCCTCCGGCAGTTACACATCCGGTTGTATGCATAAATCCTCATAGTTTAGACCTTTTAATCCTTTACCCCATTCAACACCCTGAACCCGACTTGTCAACTTCTTGGGCTCTTCAGCCATGTTCTTGATGAACAGGTCCTTCTCAGTTGATTCTGGTGTATATAAGATTGGTTGAGTGGAGTGAGGTAGGGTTTCTACGTATATAGGTTTGTTCTGCTGAAGGCCAGGAATTTGGGAATAATGATGATCATTGATGGAGTTTTGGGGTTCCGGAATAATTTATGGGGTATTTTGGGGAGTATGGTAGGTGTTTTGTGGGTATTGAGTAGGGAGATGCTGATTTTGAGGAGGGGTTGTATACTGGTGAGGTGCGGGAGGATTCTGTGGGTGTTTGTTGGGTGTGTTCTAAGGTGGTGCAAGGTTTTGGTTGTCTGGGACATTTAATGTGAGGGAGAGATTTGCCAAGTTACGGACTTGCTCAAGCTCGCCCTGTAGTGCAAGGCATGAGTGCCCCGACCATCGGAAGTTTCCTCGTTCTCAACATGTGCAGTGTTGTCTGTTCTGATTCTATTCATATCATCCATTTTAGCTTTCCCTTTGCCTTTTGGTACACTTGGAGGAGGAGAAGGTGGAGGGCCCATGGATCTGGTATGATAAGCTGATGATGCCAGTATGCATGAACCAGCCTTGGGGAATGGGAATAATCAAAAAAGAAAAGAAAAGAAAAAGTTAACCAAGTCAGTAAGGGTTCCAAAAAGAGTATTTGCAATATCTAAACACATAGTGCGGGAATGTAAATTTTCATCCTAATTTAGGAGCCTCGTTGTGCCCGAGGTAGGCCTAGCGACAAGTTGATTTGGAGAATTTTAGTGCCAATAATTGCCTCATTTCATTAATGTAAAAATAGATGAATCTAAAATGAAACTAAATAGGAGAAGTCATTAATGGAACTCGGGTTTATTACATTTGGAAAATATAGGTAAATCTAATCTACTTGGTCCCAAAAGGACCTTCCCCAGGATTGATCTTCTTGGCTTCATCGATCAGGTTCCCCAGGTCGTGCATGCCCAACAACAAGTTCTTTGGACCATGCCGAACCTGGGGACTTCGTGCCTCATTTTCTGCAAAACAAATAAGTTTAGGCCCTTCCCCCTCCAGATTCGACTACTTATACATCAGTGATTAGCATATTGGCACTTATTTCTCCAAATTAATGCACCAATCGTAGTTGCGTTCGTTGGGATTGTGGAAACCCCGGTGGACTTTGGACAAGGCTTTTCCTAAAGGGCTATTATGTGGACAACATATTAACCCCGACTAGGTTTTGACCATGATTCATGTACAATAAATCAGAGTAAGGTCTCTATAGAGGTCTAAATTGGTACCCTCAAGAGGACAACTTGAAGGGGAAAGGCACGAAAACGTCGACTGCACCGTTGATCGACTAGTTTTACCGTAAATAAGCCTTTCCAAATTTAAAGGTAATATATAGGAAGGGCGCAAACACTCATCAAGCGTTGCTACAGTATTGATTACGCACGAGTGGAGTATGAGGTTGAGAATGATTTATGCAACAGTAAATAGCATGTTGTCACGTATTTGCACGTAAATAAAAATAATAAATGTGGTATTTAATAATTGAAAAGACGTTTAAATAACTGAAGAAAAAAATAAAGACAAGTCAGTTTCCATAATAAAGAGTAATGAAACAAGAAAGAGAAATCGTAAATGCTTAAAAAATAGACAAATAGATTCACATAAAGTGGGAAAGGGAAAGGGTGTGCAAGTATTAACAGAATAAAGCATGCTTAAAGACTAATTCACAAAAAAACAAGTTCGTTATGGTAAGAGCCTAAGGGAAATACCCAGCAGAGCCGCCATGCTGTCACGCCCCCCTTTTTATCCTTGCAGGGTCATGAGGTTTCGACATTTTGGGACAACTCATTTCCTTTTGGGATGGTATGGAATTTGAAAAGTCTTCACCTAACGGATTAAGGTGCGCTAGGGAACCTAAAGAAAATAACTCATAAATCGGTTTACTTTACCAAAGATTGGGTAAGGGATCGAAATTACCTTGAGGGAAAGGTGTTAGGCACCCCTCGAGGTCCACAACGGTGGGTCCTGACCAAACTCAATTTAAGCGAATTAGTCATAAAGCAATTTAAACAAATAGAAATCATTTCAAAACGGGAATTATAGGGGGTCCTAGGTTTATTAGCCTATAGGATCACTTGTATGCAATACTCAGTAACCTTCCTCAAATAGAGGTGTTACGCGTAGCATTAGCGCACAGGTCATCATCTCCTTTACTACCAATTACCCTTCCCCTTTTTAATTATCATCTGAGCGTTCTAATAGTATCCAGTACGTATCCTATGCATGCGCTACTGGCCCTGGAGGTGTTTAGGACCTCTATTTTAAGGTGGTTCTAGACCCACATATGTTGCTTAAAGGGAGAAAACTAAGCAAGAAATAAAATCATATAGGACAGTCACATAAGGAACAATTAAAGGGCTCACATTTACCTCCACAAATAAACACACAATAGCACGCTTATTCGAACAAGCAGTTTTAAAAAAAAAAAGATTTAGGAGTCCTGTAGGCAGGATATCTAAATGGGCATAAACAGAATATATAGCAGTTTTATTAAGCGAGGCAGCGATACCTATAAACTTGCCTACTGATTTTGTTAATGCAAAATCTGAGCGCGTTCCAAGTAGGAAGAAAATCACAATTTTAAACCAGAATTTAATCATCCTACAGGCTTGCCTAAGTGATAACAGGGCAGAATCCTGTAGACACGATATCTAAACATTAATCATCAGACCAAACCAGTGATTAATTTAAACAGGCAGATTTCATCTTTTAGGTCCTATAGGCATATTTTCTATGTGCTGAAGCTGATCACAAGCATTGTGACATCCAAACATAGAAACTGATTTCATACATTTTTTCTCTATAGGCATGAGATCTAAGTGTTGAAGTTGTTTTTAAACTTATTTCCTATATTCTAAGTGTCAAGACTGTATTTCCTATAGGCATGATATCTAGGCAAATAAATATGTCAAATAATTGCCAAACGAGATCAACAAAAGAACCTAGAAACATGATTTTCTAATGCACACATAGGGGTTTTGAGAATATGGTACTTGAGGCTGAATTGACAACGACCTAGAAACGGGATTTCCAAGATGCACATATGAAAATTTAGGATTTCAAAGAATGAGATAAGTCCTATGGGCATGGTTTCTAATGCACATAAATCATCATCACAACATTATATAGGCATGATTTCTACCTGAACCCAACAAAATATATTCATACAAAATCTCTCCCCAGCTTTTACTAATAACCCCATATCTGTTTAGCAGAAGATTATTATTACAGGCCAATACAGAAGAATTACATAATGAAAATCACTATAATATAGGGAGCCTTAGCATGCCCAATGTTAATCTTGGAAGCCAGGCCTTCAAGCAAGCCTGAGGTACAACAATAGTCCATAATACACCACATGACTTCTGGTATGTCAAAGTTCCCAAGGGCCTCAGGTTAGGTCTGAAATTAAAATGTATTCAAAGAGGCTATTTGTTAAATACCCAATTAATTAATAAAATAATATGTAAATATTTAAAAAATTATAAAAAATGATTTTCATACATAAAAATGATTTTAATTAGTTGATATTATAAAAATATAAAAAGCTATTTTCTGGTGAAATAAGGTAATAATGCATACATGGGCTATTATTGCAAAGTTATTGCAATTATAACCCAAAAAATATGATTGTGGCTATTCATGAAATAATTAGTGCTTGGTATAATTATAAATGATAAAATTAAACCATAAAATCATTATGAAACCATTTGTGAGGCAATTAGTAATTATTTATATAAATAAAATACTGGGATAAATTAATAAAAATCCTTAGAAAAATACAGAAATTATGGAAAAATATTAATTAATGCTCATGTATTATTTTGAAGATAGATATGCATCTTGAAAATAATATCGGGAAAAATTAGGCATCAACACCAGAGGGGTTTATTGCTACCCTGGTGCTTCACGATGCCTTGGTTCGACTAGTAGGCCTCATGAAGAGTGTAGCCCAGACTGGTGCACTCCCCGGGGCAGCATTCGTATCTCAGGTTGGAGAAAGAGTCCAGACTCCTGCTACCCACACTCCAGAGCAGACTACTCCTCGGCTTCAGACCCCAGCAGCCCATCTAGTTGGGGTAGTTCAGCCAGTTGTTGCAGCACTGCTCACTGATGGGACAACTATGTCCTCAGATGCTTTGTGGATATTGGACAGGTTTATCAAGCTTTTCCCTGTTCATTTTAGTGGTGCCACTTCAGAGGACCACCAGAAATACCTTGATAGCTTTCATGAGGTTCTTCGGAACATGGGTATCTTGGAGACCAATCGGGTCGACTTTGCTGCTTTCTAGAGGACCAGTTCTGCCAAGAAATGGTAGAGGGATTATCTATTGACTAGACCAGCAGGATCACCTACTCTCACTTGGGATCAGTTTTCACACCTCTTCTTGGAGAATTTTCTACCTATTACTACTAGATAGGAGCGTCGCCGTCAGTTTAAGCGTCTTCAGCAGCGTAGCATAAATGTTACGAAATATGAGACCCATTTCGTGGATTTGGCTCGTCATGCTACTCTTTTTCTACCCACATAGAGGGAGAGGGTTAGGAGATTTATTGAGGGTCTTGTTCAGCCTATCAGATTGCAGATGGCTAAGGAGACAGGGAGTGAGATATTTTTCCAGGATGCGGCCAATGTAGCCCGGCGAGTTGAGGTAGTTCTTGGATTGGGAGATCAGGGGTCAGACAAGAGACATCGCTATTCCGGTGGATTCAGCGGTGCCTCATCTTGAGGTGGGGTTACTTTCAGTAGAGGCCATTCTTCCAGGCCATTCCATTCAGCACTTCAGACATCCCACGGTGCCCCAGATGGTCGTGGCTCTTACTTGCCTTATTCTGATCGGCCATCTCCTATCAGTGCACCTCCTCTCCAGAGTTTTCAGGGTGGTTATACAGGTCGACAGGGTCAGTTTGCCGGCCAGCAATCTCAGCAGCCGAAGTCTTGTTATACTTGTGGTGACCCGAGGCACATTGCTAGATATTGCCCTCGCGCTTCGGGTAGTTCTCAGTATCAAGGTTCTCATGTTATAGTTCCAGCACCAGCTGCCGCACCAACTGCCCATCCAGCTAGAGGTAGGAGTCAGGTAGCCAGAGGTAGGGGCCAGATTGTTAGAGGTGAAGGCCAGCCCGCCAGAGGTAGAGATCTGCCTGTCAAAGGTCATCCCAGAGACACGGTTTAGGATGGTAGGGCCCAGCCTTGATTGTATGCATTTTCGGCCATACCTGAGGCGGAGTCCTCTGATGCTGTTATCACAGGTACCATTTCAATTTGCAATAGACATTCTCCAGTTCTGTTTGATCCGGGGTCTACTTACTCTTATGTGTCATCTTATTTTGCTTCGTATTTGGTTGTGGCCCGCGATTCCTTGAGCGTCCTTGTTTATGTGCCTACGTTTGTGGGGGATACTATTGTTGTAGATCATGTGTATCGTTCGTGTTTGGTCATTATTGAGGGTATTGAAACCAGTGCGGACCTTTTTATCCTTGATATAGTTGATTTTGATGTCATATTGGGCATGGATTGGATGTGACCTTATTACGCCATCTTGGACTGTCACGCCAAGACAGTGACATTAGCCTTGCCAGGACTGCCTTAATTAGAGTGGAAACGGACTCCTGGTCATTCCTCCAACATGGTTATCTCTTATATGAAGGCTCGGCGTATGGTCGAGAAAGGGTGTTTGGCTTATTTGGCTCATGTCCGTGATTCTAGTGCTGAGGTTTCATCTATAAATTTGGTGCCTGTTGTTCGTAAGTTTCCCGAATTATTTTCTGCAAACTGCCAGGGATTCCAACCAACAGGGATATTGATTTTTGCATTGAGGTGGCTCCGGGCACTCAGCCCATTTCTATTCTACCATACCGGATGGCCTCACCAGAATTGAAAGAACAGTTGCAAGACTTGTTTGATAAGGGCTTCATTAGACCCAGTGTATCGCCCTGGGGTGCACCGGTTTTGTTTGTGAATAAGAAGGATGAATCGATAAGGATGTGTATAGATTACCGGCAGTTGAACAAGGTTACTATCAAGAACAAGTATCCATTACCGAGAATTGATGTTTGTTTGATCAGCTTCAGGGTGCCAAAGTGTTTTCCAATATCGATTTGAGATCGGACTACCATCAGTTGAAGATTAGGGCATTTGATGTCCCTAAGACAGCCTTTCGGACAAGGTATGGGCACTATGAATTTCTGGTGATGTCTTTTGTTTTGACTAATGCCCCAGCAGCATTTATGGACTTAATGAATCGGGTGTTCAAGACTTATGTTGATTCCTTTGTGGTTGTGTTCATTGATGACATTCTGATATACTCTTGCAGTCAGGAGTTGCATGAGCAGCACCTCCAGATAGCGCTTCAAACTTTGAGGGATCGTCAGATTTATGCTAAATTTTCAAAGTGCGAGTTTTGGTTGGATTCAGTAGCTTTCTTGGGTCACATCATATCAGCGAAGGATATTCAGGTAGATCCTAAGAAGGTAGAGGCAGTCAAGAATTGGCCTAGACCCACTTCATCCACGGAAATCATGAGCTTCTTGGGTTTGGCAGGTTACTACAGTCATTCTGTGGAGGGGTTTTTATTTATAGCAGCCCCAATGACTAAGTTGACTCAAAAAGGTTCCCCATTCAAATGGTCGGACGAGTGCGAGGCGAGCTTTCAAAAGCTCAAGACAGCCTTAACTTCACCACCGGTGTTGATGTTGCCATCAGGTTCAGGATTTTTCACAGTATATTTTGATGCCTCTCGTGTTGGGCTCGGGATGCAGGAAGGCAGGGTGATTTTATATGCGTCTCGGTATTTTAAGGTCAATGAGAAGAATTATCCTGTCCATGACTTAGATTTGGTAGCCATTGTTCACGCATTGAAGATTTGGAGGCACTATCTTTATGGTGTGTCGTGTGAGGTTTTCAAGGATCATCGCAGCCTTCAGTACTTGTTCAAGCAAAAGGATCTCAATTTGAGACAGAGGAGATGGTTAGAGCTACTGAAATACTATTATGTCACTATATTGTATCATCCGGGGAAGGCCAATGTGGTGGCTGATGCATTGAGTAGAAAGGTGGTGAGTATGGGCAGCCTTGCGTTCATTCCAAGCGGTGAGAGGCTGCTAGCTTTAGAAATTCAGACTTTGGCTAATCAGTTTGTGAGGTTAGACATTTCAGATCCCAACCGTGTTCTAGCTTGTACAGTTGCTCGGTCTTCCTTATTCGAGGGTATCAGAGATTGGCAGGATGATGACCCGCACTTCATGGTCCTTAGGGACACAGTTTGGCACGGTGGTGCCAAGGAGGTTACAGTTGGAGATAATGGTGTTTTGAGGATGCAGGGTCGAGTGTGCGTGCCTAATGTTGATGGGCTTTGTGAGTTGATCCTTGAGGAGGCACACAGTTCTAAGTATTCCATTCACCCTTGTGCTGCCAAGATGTACCCGGACTTGCGGAAGCATTATTGGTGGGGAAGGATGAAGAAATATATAGTTGCTTATGTGGCTCGGTGCTTAAATTGTCAACAGGTGAAGTCTGAGCACCAGAGACCCGGTGGTTTGCTTCAGCAGATAGAGATTCCTGAGTGGAACTGGGAGCGAATCACTATGGACTGTGTTGTTGGACTCCCACGGACTCAGAGAAAGTTCGACGCCGTTTGGGTTCTTGTGGATAGGCTGACTAAATCAACATACTTCATTCCAGTAGCAAGTATTTATACCTCAGAGCGGTTGGCAAAGATATATATTCGGAAGATATTTCGCCTTCACGGTGTGCCCGTGTCTATCATTTCTGATCGAGGTACGCAGTTTACCTCGCACTTTTGGAGAGCAGTTCAGCGTGAGTTAGGTACGCGAGTTGAGTTGAGCACATCATTCCATCCTCAGACGGACGGGCAGTCTGAGCGTACTATTCAGATCTTGGAGGATATGCTCAGCGCTTGTGTTATAGATATTGGAGGATCGTGGGATCAGTTCTTGCCCTTAGCTAAGTTTTCCTACAACAACAGCTACCAATCGAGCATTCAGATGGCTCGTTACGAGGCATTATATGGTAGACGATGTAGATCACCAGTTGGATGGTTTGAGCCGGGAGAGGCTCGGTTATTGGGTACAGACCTGGTTCAGGAGACCTTGGACAAGGTCAAGATTATTCAGGATCGCCTTTGTACAGCTCAGTCCAGGAAAAAGATTTATGCCGACCTTAAGGTTTGTGATATAGAATTCATGGTCGGAGAGAGGGTATTAGTTCGGGTATCGCCCATGAAGGGTGTTATGAGATTTGGGAAGAAAGGAAAGTTGATCCCTAGGTATATCGGGCCATTTGAGATTCTCGAGAGAGTGGGGAAGGTAGCTTATAGACTTGCATTGCCTCTAGGGTTATCCTTAGTTCATCCGGTATTCCATGTGTCTATACTCCGGAAATATCATGGTGACCCGTCCCACATATTAGATTTCAGCTCATTCCAATTAGATAAGGATTTGACCTATAAGGAGGAGCTGGTAGCCATTCTAGACCAGTAGGTTCGTCAGTTGAGGTCAAAGAGTTACCCGTCAGTTCGAGTGCATTTGAGAGGTCAGCCTGTTGAGGCAGCTACTTGGGAGTCCGAGTCGGACATGTGGAGTAGATATCCACACTTGTTCGCCAGTTCAGGTACTTTTCTATGTCCATTCGAGGACGAACGTTTATTTTAGAGGTGGAGATTGTGATGCGCAGTCCTGGCGTGAATCCGGAAAGCCTTTATGTGAAAATATGTGAAATAATAATTTTTGAGAGTTTAAAATTGATTTTAGTTGAATTTGGTCAACATTTTGAGTAAACGGACATGGGCCCGTGTTTCGACGGTCCCGGGAGGTCCGTAGTAAAATATGTGACTTGGGCGTATGTCCGGAATCGAATTTCGAGGTCCCTAGCTCGAGAAATGAATTTTTGATGAAAATTGTTTGACTGAAATTTAAAGGAATTAAAGAAATTGATTAATGCTTAAACTCGCTGGTACCAGGACCGTATTTTGGTTCCAGAGCCCGGTACAGGTCTATTATAACATATATGTCATGTCTGTGAAATTTGGTGGAAATCAGAGTTTATGTAACGTGATTCAGACGTCCGGTTGAGAAGATAGTAATTTTGAAATGTTCTTGAGAAATTCATGAGTTTTGATGCTAATCCGTAGTTTTAGGTGTTATTTTGGTGATTTGATCGCACGATCAAGTCCGTAGGATGTTTCTAGACTTGTGTGCATGTTTGGTTTGGATCCCCGAGGGAACGGGAACCATCGGGGCGATGCGCGAGTTGAGTTAACTCTCAACAAGGGCTGCAGGTGCACCAGTTCTGGTTTGCCCGCACCTGCGAGCCTTGAGCTGCAGGTGCGAGTGACAGTCCACAGATGCGGCCCAGGACAACTTCCCATCTTCCATTGATGCGGACTCCTCATCGTTGGAGCGGGACCGCAGAAGCGGAAAATCGTCCGCAGATGCAGCCCATGCCAGCTTTCAATTTTTCGCAGAAGCTGAACATTATCCGCAGGTGCGGCCCCAGTGGCCAGCTCCCATTCCGCATAAGCGGACCTCCTTTCCGCACGTGCGGATGCACAGATGCGGTCCAAGCAGCGCAGGTGCGAGGGTCGGGAAGTGAGTTCATGTTAATTAGAACTTCAGCCCTTTTCTTCTTATTTTCCACAAGGGTAGAAGACGTAGGGAGATTTTATCAACACTTTGCTTCCAAAATCATAGATAAGGGTTCATTAACTACTTTCTTCCAATTACCCATTGTTTTTCATCAATTTACAACTAAAAATCTAGGGTTTTCATGGTAGAAATTGGTGGTTTGGGTAGAATTAGGGAATTTTGCTTAATTGGAATTGAGACCTCGAATTGAGGTTGAATTTCGAAACTAACTGCATATTCGGGCTCGGGGATGAACGAGTAAAGGGATTTTGGTCCGAACCCCGAGTTTGGACCAAGCGGGCTCGGGGTCGGTTTTTAACTTTTTGGAAAAACTTAGGAAAACCATGATTATTCATTAAAGTTAATTTCTTTAGCAATAATTAATGATATAAAACTAATTATGATTAGATACGATCTGGTTGGAGGTGAATTCTAAAAGAAAAGTTGTACTTGAGCAGTGAGTGGCCTGCGAAATCGAGGTAAGTGTTGTGTCTAACCTTAGCTTGAGGGAATAGGTATTGAGTGACCACTTGTTGTTTATTTTGTTGTTGAATACGATGTATAGGTGAGGTGACGAGTACCTATACGTTGCGGTCGAGTCATAACATGCGAGTGAAAGTTAATATTGTTATTCTTGTTGTCTTAAAGCCTACTATCTATGATTGTTGCTGTTAGTGAAATGTTGAAAGAGTTGTATCTGGCTCCACCGAGATGGATAAAATTGTGAATATTGAGTTGAGATTGAAATGGTAAATGGTGATAGAAACTATGATGAAATACTGATTTCTTGTGAAATTCCTCTTTATATGTTGTTAATGATTTTGTGACTGGTGAGGAAGAGTGTAAAGCACGAAGGGTGATGTCGTGCATAATTTATTTAAATTGTGAGGAAGAGTGTAAAGCACGAAGGGTGATGTCATGCATAATTTATCTATATTGTGAGGTGAGAGTAAAAGCACGAACGGTGATGCCGTGCATTCTTATTTATTATCTGGTGAGGATGAAAGTAAAAGCACGAAGGGTGATGCCGTGCATTCAAATTATTATTTGGTGAGGCTGAGAGTAAAAGCACGAAGGGTGATGCCGTGCAAGTTTCCTTTATATTTTAATTGCTTAAATTGTTGTTGATCATTGTCTACTTCTGTCTCATTGTTTACTCACTCCTTATGTTAAATTCCCCATTGTATGCTCCCTTCCCATCATTTGTTGTTTGCTTTTCTTTATTTGTTGTTATTTCTACTAGCATGATTATACTTGTCCAGGTTTTATGTGGTGTCTTGTCCTAGCCTCGTCACTACTTCGCCGAGGTTAGGCTCGACACTTACCAGTACATAGGGTCGGTTGTACTGATATTGCACTCTGCACTTCTTGTGCAGATCCAGGTTTAGGTCCGAGCTGAGTTCGAGTTGTAGCAGACTATTCGCACGGAGACACGAGGTAGATCTGCCGACATCAACAGATTCTTGGAGTCTCTTCCTTATTATTCAGTTGTTGTTTTATTTAGTTCAAAACAGTTATATTTTTTTTTATCCAAATACTTGTAGTAAATTCTTGGTAGTTCGTGAATTGTGACTCCAAACCCTGGGTAGCTAGACATTAGTATTAGTTTTCACAGTATCGTTTTAGCTATTTCATATGTTATTTTGGTAATATATATTGGATGGTATAAAGACTTCTTATATGTTTTTAATTTTTTTAATGTCGTAACCCTTTAGTGTTGGATTTCCTAGCAAGTATAGCGTTAGGCTCCATCAAAGTCCCGACGGTGGGAAATCGGGCCGTGACATTATGGAAAGGTAAACGACCCAACATAAGCTATTTCCATCATTTTGGGGGCAAGTGTTTTATCCACAACAATGGTAAGGAAAATCTTGGAAAATTTGATCCAAGAAGTAATGAAGGTATTTTTCTAGGTTATTCCATAAACAGTAGATCTTTTAGAGTCTATAACAAACGCACTCGATCTGTAGAAGAATCAATACATGTTATATTTGACGAAAATAACAATACGGCCGAGAAAGGAATTATTGCAGGTGATGAAGATCAAAATCAAGAAACACCTCAATAAAGAAAACTTCAAGAGTCGACTAACAGGCTAAACGGTGCCACAGAGTCAACTAATGAGATTAGCAACAGTCAACCAAATTCACAGAAGGAGTGAACCACTCATACGAGCGTAACACGTCCAAATGAATGGAGAAGTGAACCATAATATCCTCAAAAGTTCATCATAGGAGACCCAGGTAAAGGAATAAAAACCAGGGGAGCTCTCAAGAAAAAGGCAAATATAGCACTGATCTCTCAGATTGAACCAGAGAAGATAGAGGAAGCTCTAAAAGACTCAAGTTGGGTACAAGCAATGCAGGAAGAAATGGATCAGTTTGACAAAAACCAAGTGTGGAAACATTGCCTAATCCTGCAGACGCTACTGTAATTGGAACAAAATAGGTTTTCAGAAATAAGCTCAATGAAGATGGAAAGGTTGTGAGAAACAAAGCCAGATTAGTAGCTCAAGGGTACTCATAACAAGAAGAAGTCGACTACGATGAAACCTTTGTCCAGTAGCTCGAGTGGAGTCAATACAAATTCTTCTTGCATACGCATATTTCAAAAGATTTAGACTTTTCCAGATGGATGTCAAAAGTGCCTTCTTAAATGGTTCATTGAGGAGGAGGTATATGTAAAATAACCTCCTAGATTTGAAGACTCAAAGTTTCCTTACCATGTGTAAAAGTTGACCAAGGCATTGTATGGACTTAAACAAGCTTCACGAGCCGGGTACGAAAGACTTAGCTCATTTCTACTTGATCACGACTTTATAAGAGGTAAAGTAGACACTACATTATTCATCAAAATATCATCGGAAGGTAATCTTATTATTCAAGTTTACATTGATGACATTATCTTTGGAAGTGCTAACCCTCTCTTAGAATTTTCCAATCTTATGCAAAGTGAGTTTGAAATGAGTATGATGGGAGAGCTCGCATTTTTCCTTGGACATCAAATCCAGCAATCTGAAGAAGGAACCTTTATATGCCAGACAAAATATACAAAGGAGCTAATTCAAAAGTTTTGTATGAGCAGTGCTAAAGCTATTGACATACCAATGAGCGCGTCAATAAATCTTGACAAAGATGAAAAGGGAAATCATGTTGGTGAAACCAAATATTGAGAAATGATTGGCTCTTTACTTTACCTAACTGCCAGTCGACCAGATATTATGTTTAGTGTATGTAAATGTGTCAAGTTTCAGTCAGCTCCTAAGGAGTCACATCTGATTTCCGTAAAGAGAATAATTTGTTATCTCATTGGAACTATTTCATACGGACTATGGTATCCAAGCTCTAACAATTTTAAACTAGAAGGTTTTTTAGATGTTTGATCTTGCAGGTGATAAGGAAGATATAAAAAGTAGCAACGAGACATTTCAATTACTTGAAAAATCACTGATATCATGGAATAATAAGAAACAAGGATCAGTTGTACTATCCACAACGGAGGCTGAATGTATCGCAATTGGACAATATTGTGCATAGTTATTATTGATGTCTCATCAACTGGGTGACTATGAACTATTTTTTAAACCTATTCAAATATTATGTGATAACTCTAGTGCTATATGTCTTTCAAAGAATCATGTGCATCACTCTAAGGCTAAGCATATAGACATCAAACATCATTTCATTAGAGATAATGTCTTCAAGAGAGATATAATTATCATTTGTCGGCACTACTGATCAATTAACAGATATTTTTACTAAGATTTTACTTGAAGATAGATTTTGTCTCCTAAGAGGATTACTTGGTATTATTTCTCTTGATCATAAAAATTAGGACCTATTTGATATTTTTAAATTCTTATATGCCTAATGTTTTAATTTTTTATGTTTGTACTCATTAATGCACCGCCTCCGATTTCCCTCTCTTTTCCCATCAGTTGCAGCTTTCAAGAAAGGAAAACCAATCATCATGACTTTTCACTGACGCCATTTCCTTTCTTGTACTCAACCGTGAGAATTACTCCTTTTTAATCTCTGAACCTCTCTTCTATGTCTTCATAGTTCTTATCGTTCAAAAACCCTCTTCATAAATCCTTCAAACCCTTTCCCAACAGTTTCTCCCATGGCTAAACACTCCAAAAACCCTTCTGCCTCCACTAGAAAAAGTACTCATTCCAGAGGAAAACCCTCTTCTCAGCTTCCAGAACCAGTAGGCCTAGGGTCTAACCACTCAGAGGGGTTTGCCTCTTCTCAGGCAGAACTTTCAGATCACTCTCATCACTTAAGAGAAAAAGCCCTAGGAAAAAGACCCATGGAAGCCCCCATGAATATCTTACCCCCAAGAAATCCAAAATAGACCTTTCAAGTTCACTATAGTCAGACCTCAATTTCTGGGATACCCCAAACAGGGATTTCTTTGTTGCTCTGAAAGACAAGCACATTGAGTAGTCAACCTTGACAACATGGAAGCCCTCAATTGTAAGATAAAGGATCTATTTGTCTTTCAAGGATGGTCAAAATTCCTCTCTGTACCCCTTCCTGAAGTCTATGAACCCTTAGTGAGAATGTTTTATGATAATATTCGCTCTAGAAAGCCTGATAAGTTGGAATCCCTAAATTTAGGTAAACGCATTGTTCTTGATTGTGCCATGTTCGACTCAATTTTTCAGTGTAAGTGCTCTGGTTTTCCCATGCTTTTCAAGAATATTTGGCCTGATGACTTTGAAATTTCTTTTGATCAAGCAAAATGTTGTATTGCTGAGTATCCATCTGATTTCCTCCCTAACCATTTAGGTCCCAGTGATGTTAGCTTTGAAACCTGATTTATAGCCCACATTGTTGCAACCACTCTTCTTCCTCGCACTGGATCATTCTCCACTTTCTCTCAACGAGATACCTTTCTTGTTTACTGTCTTGTGCCCCAACTCAAGATTAAGTTATCCTCTTGGGTCATAAATTTCATGATAGAAAGTGCTGATGATCCCACTAGTTTTCCCTATGGTATGGCTATCACTCACATCTTGGAATCCCACAACGTCTCTATCTCGGAATACCCTTCTGTCTCTGTTTCAAAATCCTAGAATTCTATAGTGTTTGCTAGTATGTGTTATGTGTGTGTAAAGGGCTCCTGGGTGAAGAAACAGGATGGTGAAGTCAAGGATGCTCAACCTGATTCCAAGACCAAAGCCTCTGTTCCCCATCATAGTGTAAGTGTTCCTGGTCTCGCTGAGAAACTACTGCCATTGACAACAAGCTGACCATCATCTAGGATATTCTTGCTGCCACTCAGTCCACTGTTGGGGACATCCATACAATCTCCAAGGAGACAGGTTCAGATGTTTCAAAGATGAGAAAAAAAATTCTCAGACTTGGAGAAAACGCATCCAAAGCATTCAAGGAAGTGCAGACATGATTGATGGGGTCACCTTTTCAGCCAATGCTAGCTTTGACCGACTGAAGGAGGCGATTTGTAATACTCTTACTTATTTCTTGCGTCGCTAGCTATGGAAATCTCAAATAATGCTTTTTGTGTTTTGTTGTTTAGGACTGGATAACCAGTAGCTGTATTATTTTTTTCTCTCTTTTTTTTGCTATAACTCTGCATGCCTATAATGCCAGCTTATCATCTATAATACTTGCCTAGTGTATAGTTATCTTTACATTTCTTGTTTTAGTCTGTGTTTATCCCCTATTTGCTGATGTCAAAATAAAGGGGAGAAAGAATTATACATTGCAGCTACAGGAAGCACATTGCAAGAGCCGACTAAAGGAAAGACTAAAGTATGCAGCACTTGTTTACAGGGAGTCGACTAAATAATGCGCACTCATTGAGGGGGAATCTACCGCACTCATTGAGGGGGAGTCGACTACAAGAACAACAGGGAAGTCAACTATTTTTTATATATAATTTTTGTTATCATCAAAAAGGGGGAGATTGTTAATTATAAGTCTCAATGATGAAAAATAATATATTACATTTGGTGTAGGGTATCAAGGAATACATTAAAGGGATTCAAGAATAAATACCAGTCAGGAGTAGATCAAAGGAAGAAATCAATGATCAGCAACGCAAAAGGAAGAAGTAGCGGAGATCCGGCAAGAACAACCAATTAGTGATTCACGGAAGCTAACAAAGAAAGGAATCCGCGATGAAAAAGGAAGGAACAGAGGAGATATGGCAAGGATAATCAATCAGAGACTGACGAAAGCTATTACTGGAAGCCAAAAATCAAGGAATCCCGTGGATATGACTCAAGTACCACTAAGATATGCCCAGCCGATGGAAAGCTCGTCAAGACCATAAATCAAGGAAGATTAATGGGAACTTAACCTTACTCTTGGAAAGAATCAATCTATGATTCCTTTCAAGGATCAACTCCCTTGGGTTTGCAATCTCTCAATATTCTTGAAGGCCTCATAGAAAGTATATATATAGACGTTCTGGATGTGAAAAGGAAATACCTTGAGCGAACCATCTACCCTCCTTTTGTTCTACTCCAAACAAGCATTGTAGTTCCTTTAGATCTATTGTGTAATTAGTGAGAGAAGAAAAAGAGGTAAACACTAGTGACGCATAGTATAAAGAAAGAAAAGAGACATAGAGACTAAGTTGTCGGTGTCTTTAATTCCTGCATTGAATCCGAACTAGTGTAAATATTTTGGTGTCTTTAATTCCTGTATTTTATTTATGTATTTACTATTATCCTGTTCTTATTTCTAGTCGACTAATTGATAAACTAGCCAACTACTTATAAATTTTTTTTTAAAATAAGCAATTCACTCCCCTCTTCCCCCCCCCCCCCCCCCC